>SKCR01040138.1:0-60189 GCA_019454045.1 Zanthoxylum bungeanum | reverse complement strand
TGCATGAAATCAAGTCCTATTGCTGAGTTCACATGCTTAAAGGTAGGCTTTTGCAACAACAATCACATAACGTCTCGAGAATTCAATCATTCATGTAAACATAAACACAAATATTCATGGTAATATTTGCATGTAATATAAGGAAATCAAAATGACGACAAATAATGTTATAGGCGCACTATGTAAGAAGCATATAAAATATGGTCAAAATAACCGCATGATAAACAAAATCAATACAAACACATAACTTGAGAGATGAAGAAAGAAAGTATGCCAAAGATGAACAATCAAAGATGCAATTTTACATTAAAGAGGAACATGCCATAATGATGCCCAAGAATGCAACTATCATGAGTGAAAGAAAGGGATACCGAGAAGAAGAGAAATGCAAAAAGGATAGAAATGCAACATGCGTCTATATCCATATAATTACTACCAATTTTCCATTAAGCATGTTATGTGTGATACAAGAGGATCTGTTTACCGTGTGCGTTCGTAGACGCGTTCGAACGGTAAACAGAAGGTTCTCGTTCGAGTAGCGTTCGTAAACGCGTTCGAACGGAAATGAAACAGAATGCTCACGTTTGTATGGCGTTTGTGAACGTGTTCGAACGGAAATGAAACAGAATGCTCACGTTCGTATGGCGTTTGTGAACGCGTTCGAACGGAAATGAGACCTGATGCATGATAAGGCAAAATGCACGCGCGTTCGAGTTACGTTCGTAGACGCGTTTGAACGGGGACAGATCTGATGCATGAAATGGGACGCAATATATAAATGGCGAATAGTACAATGCGAGGCGCGGCAAAGCATCGTGGTAAAGGGCTTTAACCCTTCCTCATAGGGGATCTTTCATTCCACTTACTAAGCCCATGCGCTCGATCGCATTATGCATACAAACATAAAGACAATCATATCAAATTAAGTATGCCCGATTGAACACATCTTACATCCAACCGAACACACATCAACCGGCGCGGCAAGCATCGTGGTAAAGGGCTTTAACCCCTCCCCATAGGGGATCTTTCATTCCACTTACTAAGCCCATGCGCTCGATTGAATCATGCATTAATAAGCAACATGCAGAATTCAAGTGACGAAAAATATTAAACCAAAGCAACACAAAACAAAAGAGGGTGCCGTTTACTCAAGGGGTACGTGGAGTTGTGTCCCGAGTACATATCATATTACCGTCCATTCGGAATCGGCTATGAAATTTATGTCCGGGTTTCCATCCTATATACCACAAGAGACGACACTTCCATTCATCCAAAATCCACAACAAACATCATATACACAACAAATGCCACAAATACAGAAAATATAATCAAAGTAAATGACCAGAAATTAAATAGAAATAAGTGTGAAAAATACCCTCAGGTCTAACCTTTTTAGTTGTCCTCGGACTTGCGTTTCGCGGAGATCGAAAGGGATGAAAGCTCATTACTTTTCCGGTTCACTAGCTTCGCGTTTTGGCTCGCTGTTCCACTGTTTTGGCGTTGTTTTGCTGCTGTTTTTGACGTGTCTTCTGCTCACTGTTTCAGGTCCTGTTCTTCTGCTTCGGCTTCATTTTGCTGCTGTTTTTGACGTGTCTTCTGCTCACTGTTTCAGGTCTTGTTCTTCTGTTTTAGTGGACTGCTATGTGTGTTTTTTTAAAGGTTTTAAGTGCAGTTTTTTTGTGATTGTTTAAGGATTAAAAGTGCAGTTTGTTCACTGTTTTTTAAGGATTAAAAGTGCAGTTTTTGTTCACTATTTTTTAAGGATTTGGGCTGCTGTTTTGAGGTGATTCAGGGGCTGTTTAGGCGTGTTTTAGGGGGTGCAGGGGCTGCTGTGTAGGCGTGAATGTGGCTTCTGTTTTGGTGGTTATTTTTGGTGGTGTATAGGCGTTTATGGGGCTGGTTTTGAGTGTTTATTAAGGGGTGTTTCAGTGGTTGTAAGGGTTGTATGGGGGGATGTGTTCTCGGTGGAGGAGGGGAGTGTTTTGATTCTGCTAAGGAGGATTATTGCTTGTGGTGGTCTCGACTTTGAAGGATTTTGGTGTTCTGGATTCGGCTAATGGTGAGTTTGGTTTGTTTTGGATTCGGCTATGGTGGTTGTAGGTGTTTTGGATTCGGCTATGGGGATTGTTGCTTGTGGTGTTCACGGCCAAAGGAGAATAGATGAAGAGAAAAGCTTTGTCTTTGCTTCTAGTTCTTGGCCGTGAGGTTGGTATCTCCTAGGGTTTGTGGCTTGTAGTTCACGTGTGATATGGAGAGTGTCTTGATGTCTTGGGCGTGTATTAGAGAGAGTGGAGAGATTGTGTGGCTAGGTTAATGCATGTTTATATAGAAGAGAGCTAGGGTTTGCCCTTGTCTCACAAGAAAGAGATCTAGTTTCCAAATTAGGAGTCCTAAGAATGGTATACACAAGATTGAAGGGGGACAAAATATTTTAAATTAGGAAGTCAATTATTTTAAATTGGTAGATGTCTTATTAGATTAGGAAGTCAAATATTTGGTTTTAATTGGTTAGGATTGATTTTAATTAGGCATATCTTCTTTTTAATTTAGTATGTGATTTGTTTAGTTAGGAAGTTAATATATTTGATTTATCTTTATTAGGTATGATTATATTTTTTGTTTTATTTAATTGGTAAATGGTTTAAATATTTTATTTAATGTTTAATGTTTAATTTAATTAAATTGGGATGTGTTTTATGGGCTTTGGGGAGCTAAATGGGCTGGGGTGTGAGGCTAGCAGCAAAACCAGAATTACCGATACCGTTCGAACGCTTCCTCGAACGCGACACGAACGCCCGTAATCTGTTTGCCGTTCGAACGCATACACTAACGCAGCACGAACGAAAACAGAGAACCTTGTTTATTCTGAATTTCCCCTTCCGATATCCGTTTCCCGCGGCTTCCGTGACTCGAAAGGTAGTGCCTCCAAATGAGACTCATCATCTGGTTTCACATGCAAAAATGCAATGCCTACAGTAAGTTGAACAAACGACACGCACGATGGTTAGAGTTTCTTGAGACATTTCCATATGTAATCCGCTACAAACAAGGTAAGGAAAATATTATCGCCGATGCACTATTGCGAAGGTATGCTTTCTTACTTCATTGAGTACAATAATGCTTGGGTTTGAATTTATTAAAGAAATTTATGCAAATGATATTGACTTTAGTACTATCTATACTGCATGTGAAAAGTCAACCTTTAGTAAATTCTACCAACATGATGGGTTTCTATTTAGAGAGAATAGATTATATATTGCTGTTTGTAGTATGTGTGAGTTGCTAGTTAGGGAAACGCATGGGAGGTTTAAAGGGGCACTTTGGCATTGCTAAGACCTCATGGATATCGAGTGAACATTTCTATTGGCCTAAAATACGGAGAGCTATTGATCATTTGTGTGATAAATGCTTGATTTGTAAAAAGGCTAAATATAAGGTTATGCCTCATGGGTTGTACACACCATTGTCTGTACCTAATGAGCCATGTGTAGATGTATCAATGGACTTTATATTGGGTTTACCTAGGACTAGGTATGGTAGAGATTCTATCTTTATAGTGGTTGATAGGTTCAATTAGATGACACACTTTATAGCATGTCATAAGACTGATGATGCTACTAACATTGCTGACTTATTCTTTAAAGAAGTAGTATGGCTCCCTGGAATTCCATGAAGTATAGTTTCAAATCGTGATGTTAAATTCCTTAGTCAGTTTTGTAAATGTTTTATAGGTAATTGAGGAACTAAACTTTTGTATTCTACTACTTGCCACCCCAAAACTGATGGGAAGACTGAAGTGCTTAATAGGACTTTGACTTAGTTATTGCGTATTATTATCACTAAGAACTTAAAAACATTGGAGGATTGTTTGCCTTTCATGGAATTTGCATATAACCGTAGCATTCATTCTTCTACATCTTATTCACTATTTGAAATTGTTTATGGTTTTCAGCCACTAACTCCATTAGATTTGTTACCATTGCCTGTTGATGAGCATGCTGGGTTAGATGGAAAAAGGAAAGCTGATTTGATGAAACACATACATGAGAAAGCAAAAGAGCACGTACAGTAGAAGAATGAGCAGTATGATTCTCATGCCAAGGAGAGATTTCCTGAATAGCATAAATCCAAGCCACAACCGAGAGGGGATGGTCCATTTCAAGTATTGGAACAGATTAATGACAATGCATGCAAGCTGGATTTACAAGGTGAGTATAATGTGTCTACTATATTTATTGTTTCTGACTTAACTTTTTTGGATCGAGATTGAATACTTTTCAAGAGGGAGGGAATGACACGAATCCAGCCACTCAAAGAACATTAGATGTCATAGGAGGCTTTGCAATATGGTAGAGCCTTTGCAAGGGCCAACATGGACAATCATACGCCAAAGAGCTAAGAAGATCAGAGACGCAATGACGCGACTAACACAAAATGCCATGGTCGAGTGTGACACACAACTCCAAGGCATAATGGCAACACATGAGGGCTTCTATTGAGTGGGTCCAAAGCTATTTCACTTGATCCAAGTCATACCAGATTAACGCACTAGTAATTCGGAAGTCAAGTACATTTTTGACGAATCAAGTTGAATTAAGTCTAACACCAAAAATTCGGTCAAGACAACAATTATTAGGCTTCAAAACACATAATTGAGTCTATATACATGAATGCCACGAATTTTGGTGATGTTTTTGTCAATGAGATAATTTAGACATGCTTTGAAAGACTTGCCACCTTTGTTGGATTTTTATGGTTTTTTTTTCCTTTTGTTAAATTTTTTGGCAAAGTTGTTGATAACTTTAGCCACCTTATTTGAAATTTTTGTTATGTTGTCTAGATTATTAAATGACTATTAAGGGCATAGCCTTTAAATAGCCATTAAGGATGTTTTGGTCATTTTATGTCTATTAGGATTTCTTTCTTTGTACTATATAAACTCTTATATTCTTAATGGAAAAGTAATCACCCATTTTTGAAATTTTACTTCATTTGAAAGCTTGGCTATGTCCAAAATTGCTTCCCCTTATTTCATGCGATCGACTTATCTAAGTCGTGGCAACCTTAGTGGTGTCTCTGTGCTAGCAGAATACTATAAGGAATCATCTTAAGGGTTCTCAAAGACAAGTTCTTTGTGGGTCTTCTTTGTGGCCTTGGAAGGGTTTTGTTCCTACAAAATTAAATTCACGGTGCTTGAGGTTCTATCTATTGTGAGGGGTTTGCTTGGCCTTAAACATCCAAGTGAGTTGTGCGTCAGCTTCTTTTGCAGATTCAGAAGCTGTAATATATTTCTCCTTTGTGGTGGAATCAGTTGTGGACCCCTGTTTGGAACTTTTCCAACAAACTACACCTCCGTTAAGGGTAAACATGAATCCTAATGTAGAATTTCTATCATCAGAATCTGATTGGAAATCTGAATCCATATGACATTAACTTGCAGTTTATTTCCTCCATATATCATAAACTTATCCTTAGTACCTTTAAGATACTTTAGGATATGTTTAATGGCCATCCAATGGTCATTACCTAGATTGGACTGATATCTGCTGGTTACACTAACCTGAGAAACTGATATCGGGCCTAATACGTAATATGGCATACATGATACTGCCCAAAAACGAAGCATAAGGCTGATTAGACATTATAATCTTCTCATCTTCAGTTTGTGGACACATCTTCTTCGAAAGATGAAGGCCATGTCTGAATAATATATTTGCTGACTTACAGTTATAACCCAATAAGCTTCATTTCTCCATCTCTATAGAGTTTTATGCCTAAGACATAAAAAGCTTCTCTCATGTCCTTAATAGAGAAATTCTTATAGAGGTAAGCTTTAACGCCCTGCATCATCCCGATATCATTCCCAATGATTAGGGTGTCATCAACATAGAGAACTAAAAATACCACCATACTCCCCTAGCCTTCTTATACACACAAGATTCTTTCGAATTCTTGAGAAAACCAGCCAATTTGATTATCTTGTCGAATCGAAGATTCCAACTTCGCGAAGCTTGTTTAAGTACATAAATGGACTTCTTAAGTTTACAAACCATGCCCGAGTTTTCCCTCGATACAAAACCTTCTGGTTGTTCCATATAGATTTCTTCGTCAAGAAATCCATTTAGAAAAGCAGTTTTGACATCCATCTGCCAAATCTCGTAATCATGGTAAGCAGCAATAGACAAAAAAATCCTAATAGACTTCAGCATCGCAACTGGTGAAAAGTTCATCATAGTTGAAACCAGGTCGTTGTGTGTAACCTTTAGCTACCAGTCCGGCCTTAAAGGTTTCAACCTTTCCATCAAGCCCCTCCTCTTGTGAACCCATTTACAACCAATTGAAACAATTCATTCAGGAAGCTGAACCAAGTCCCAAACTTGATTTAGATGCATAGAGTCTAACTCTGATTTCATGGCCTCTTGCGACTTCACGGAGTCGATGTCCAACATCGATTCTCTATAGGTATATGGGTCAGTCTCTTCAACTAAGAGAACATGAAGACTCATTTCTTGTATCAAATACAAGCATTCAGAAGGTCTAGATACCCTTTCAGACCTACAGAGTGTTGGTAATGAAGGTTCTTCATCTACTTAAACTTTAGGTTCCTCCGGTGGTTCATTGGTCTCCGGTTGTATTTCATTAAGTTCAATCTGTCTATAATTACCTCATTCAGACAAAAATTCTACTTCTAGAAATTTTGCGAAGTGAGCTAAAACAAATTTCGATGCTCGATATCATAGAACAAAAATCCTTTCGTATTTGAAGGATATCCAACAAACCTAAGCTTTTGCCCTCAAGGCAAAAACTTATTCTGCTGAGCCATCCTGACGTATGCAAGACAGCCCCAAACCCTAACATAATTAAGATTTAGTTTCCTACCGGTCCATATCTCATACGGAGTCAAAGGAACAGCTTTAGTCGGAATCTTATTCAAAAGATGAGCGGTAGTTAAAAGAGCATAAACCCATAAGTAATAGGGCAGATCTGTAAAACTCAACGTAGATAGGACCATATCCAATAATGTCTGATTTCTTCTATATGACACTCCATTGTGTTGTGGAGTACCCGGAGGAGTATATTGAGGGAGAATCCCATTCTCCTTTAAATAATCAGTGAACTCACCCTTCATATATTCCCCGCCTCAATCCGATCGAAGACATTTAATATATTGACCAGTTTATTTTTCTACTTCATTTCAGAATTCTTTGAGCCTTTCAAAGGTTTATGATTTTGTTTCATTAGATAAACATAATCGTACCATGACACATCATCGGTAAAAGTAACAAACTATGAAAAACCAATGTGAGCAGTCTGACTCATGGGACCACATACATCAGAATGTATGAGTTCCAATAAGTCAGTGGCTCGATGTCCCACACCTGAAAATGAGGCTTTGGTTATCTTACCATGAATGCAAGATTCACAGGTTGGATAGGGTTCAATGGTGAGATCCTGAATTAAACCATTCCTGATCAACTAGGTTAGGCGTCTCACGCTTATATGACCTAACCTCATATCCCAAAGTTCATTATTATTTATTTTCAGATAGTTTATGTTTATTATTCCTAGTATTCAAGATATATCGAGAAATATGCAAAGTATAATGACCATGTTCATTTGGAAACTCAAGGATTTGAATATTATTTCTGTCAAATAAATACAAGGAATAATTCTTTATATTTACGTGATATCCTTCTGTATCTAATACAAAAAATGATATAATATTAGTTACGCATCCTGGTAAAACATCGCAGTCATTTAACAAAAGTCTCCCATTGGGTAAGGGAATCTCGCATAATCCCACTGCAACCACATCCAGAGAGTCACCATTCCCGAATCGCAACTATATCTCTCCAGATTTCAACCGTCTATTTTCCTTCAGCACCTGCAACGAATTACAAATGTGAACAAGACAAGCAAAATCTAAAATCCAACTAGATGTGACAGCTTCACAAGTTAAAGAGATATCAATAACAGGAAAAATAAAAGTACCTAATGTCAATGCTCTTTCTTTTCTGATATGGGCCAGATAGTCTGGACAACTCCTCTTACAGTGCCCAATCTTACTACAGTGGTGGCATTTATCTTCATAAGCTCTCTTGGGCTATGCTATCTTACCCTGCTGAGGAACATTGAAACCCTTCTTCTTATTTTCCTTAGTCTTCTTCCCCTTCGACTTGGAGTGGGAAGAAGCGGAAAGTGAAGTAGGTTTCGGAAGGCGAGTCGGCACTCCATTCCTTAAATCGTCCTTCGATGTGAGAAGCATCTTATGCAACTCATGGTATAAACAATGAATCTCGTTCATATTAAAATAAATCACAAACTAGCGATATGACGTCGGGAGCAAACCGAGAATGACACTCCGTCCCAGAGTATCATTCAGAGGGAAATCACTTCGCCTTAATTGCTCGATCAAATGAAGCACATGTGTGCTCACAACCTGTCCCTCATCAAGTCTTGAATGAAACAGTTCCATTGCAACTCTATGAACCAAGACCTGTTCTTGATTCATGAACGATTCCTCGGAATTGTATCATCATACTATATGCGTCAAGCATATCAAAATATTTCCTCTTGAGTTCCGAAGCCAGTAAACTGAGTATATATGATTTAACTCTTAAATAATCATCTTTTTATTTCTGGAAAGTCTCAAGTTCCTCTGGTGCCGCATCCTCAAATACAGCAAGGGGCGGAGGACCCTCAAACACATATCCTAGTTTCTCACACCCGAGGACAATCCTCAAATCTAAGTCACAGTGTGCAAAGTTCTCATCGCCTTTGAGCTTATTCGAATCAACATACGAGCAAATGGGTTGCTTGAAGAAGTTGCCATAAAAAATCTATCATATAGATAGCGAAAAACGATTAATAGAAAAATAATTTCATATAATATCATAAAGCATTAAATAGATGATAGATTTTTAATCTAAAAATGCCCCTCCCACTAATTTCCAAATAGAATACAAAACATTCAATAATCAAATTAAATACAATACTGAAAAGTGGACCCCATGAATATATTTCAGCTCATAGCTTTGGCACGTTCTTGCCTACGTATATTCATTAGGTAGACAACTCATTGTCGATCACTCACCAGCGACTCCTCAGTTCCGGTTCTGATCGTTTCTCGTTGTGATAACTTTGGCACGTTCACAATGAGGCGTACCAAGGTTAAACTTGTCAATGATAAATTCAAGATACTTGTGTAACCTTGATAGCTTTGACACGTTCAGGATTCCGCTTTCGCTTGAATTTACCTAATATCATATATTTTCCGGTACAAATAAATTCCTATTGGCTATATCCTCACAACTTGGCACGTTCTCGGATATAGTCGTAGAAAATTTATCTATAAGCAGTATTGACAAGACGGACCAAGAAATATGTATCAAATACATATTAATTATTAAACCTGATTTTAAATAGAGATTTTCCGCAAAAGATGTCATACACTTTATTTTAATCAAATTAAATAAAATTCATGCATGCATAAAGTAAATATTAGATTAAATCTCAAATTTAAAAGGCTAATCATTTCATGGGTTTAGAATCAGACTCGTCTGATACTATTTTTGTTGGGGTTTTTAACGGTATTACTGGGTAACACAGCAGAACATGAAAAATCAAAATTTTCCGATTTTAATAATTTTTCTTGGGTAATTAAAATAATCTAATTTATTTTAATTACTCAATACTCAAAAATTCAGTTTTTACCCAAAATCATGATTTTTTTTAAATTACTGAGAGACCCCCAAAGGTTTGTATTTTGATCATTTAAGTCCTAATTTGTCAAATACTAATTTAGGTGATTTCCAATCACTGTCAAAATGATTATACATGTTATATACATCAAAATACAACTCACACACAACATCTCCAATTTTCCTTGAAATTGCCGAGAGACCCCATTATTGTGTATTTTGATCATTTTAGTCATAAATAGCCAAATAAAACTTTAGGTGATTTCCAATCACTACCAAAATGATTCATAAATCTCATATACTTCATATTACAATACATATATGAAAAGCCCCAATTTTGGTTTAGGTTAGGACCCTAATTTTTCAAATTAATCAAATTAACAAAATTAACTAAAATTCATTCAATACAACACTTTAATCTAATATTTAAAACACCAAACAAGTCTCACCACTTTAAAACACCTCAAGAACAATTTTAGGTCATTAATGAGTGGCCTAACAACTCTAGAATAGAAACCAAGTAATCTAATGACTAAAAAAGAGCTTATTAACACTTAACAAGCTTACTTTGATAACATACATGCTAACATCTTTCATTCAAGCTTCCAACATCCTTATTACAAAACCAAGAGAGTAGAAAAACAATCAAGCATCACTTGTTGTAGCTAAGAACCATAAAAATATTATTCTAGTTAAGGAAAAATTGAAATTACCTACTAATCTTCAAGTTTCCTTTGAATTTCTTCTTTGTTCTTCACTTTTTCTCTCAACTTTTCTTTTTGTAATAATTGGAGGCTTAACACTTTTGTGAAGTGAATGAAAAAATAAAACCCTTTTATACTTCTAGGGTTGGCCGAAAATGGGCATAAAAATAAAATAGATATTTTTCAAACTTTAATCAAATCAAAGAAGTCAAAATCAATTTGACAATATTTTCTTTAAATGAAAAAGTCAAACATTTACACTTTAATCATTTCCAAATTTAAAATATCAATTTAGATATTTTATATTTCAATTAATTTAATTATTTAACAATTAAATAATTAAATAATTACTTAAATATAAATATTTAAATATATTTATTATATTTATTTTAAATAATCCAAATACATATATTAATAATATATGTCAAATATCATAATTTGATAATTAATTAATGTGTATTTAATAAAATCATATATGAAATATAAATACACATTAATTAGGAAATATCTGAAAGACCCCTATGTATGTATCTTTCGTTTAATCGTTAAACAATTTATAAATAATCAATATTATTCATAAATATTGCCCTAGTGCTCTATGGGTATATTTCAATAGTGAGACTCTTTAAGTTCAGGCATATTCATCACGAAATCCAATTTCGTGTCCATAATCTACCCACCCGTAAATTATGATGACCACAGATAAACTCAATGAACAATACAGGTCGAGGTCATTGCATATGTATAATCCTTTCATCACAGGTGTCCTGATTATTCCAGAGATATAGATATTAATGTCAAATCTCTATAGATATAATCTTGTCGACATTTCTATTAGCAAGCTCTTTATAATACTTAAAACTTACTTCTACAGTGTACCACAGGCCCATGGATTTAACAGATTGCTAATTCTATATTGAATACTTATGCTAGGTACACAAAAATGACGGATACTTTCTTGACACACACAGGATATCCTTAGGATCAGTTTACAATCAATAAACAGGCGAAGGTCTGACCTAAAGAGGTCGATGACTTGACTGTCATCAAAGTATGTAGGATATCTCATATATTTACAATGGTATCTCAAGTCAAAGAATCACTATGCTACTCAACCCGAGAGATTCTTATTGAGGTTGGCGTACCATCTATTAAGAATCTTCGATGAGTCGTTCAGTATTTATCCGATATAAACACCTACATGTCTATATGAGTCTCCAAGACTCATGGTTCATTGAGCAACCATTGAAATCCAAGATTGCAATATACGACACATACCGGTCTCTGCGACTGTGGGTTTACTTACTGACCAAGTAATGTAAACCTTGACCAGGAACAGTTCAAGAAATGATACTGTAATGATACAACTCAATGACAGTCACGACGCTTTTACAACTATATCATAACCAATCATTCTAAGGTCATTAATATTTTTACCGTATATAAAGAGATGATATATTATAGAATCTGTTTATTTTATTCATAATAAAATATTTACAAAATATTTACTGGGAAATACATAAGAAATTGGCGCTCCGAGTACCAACCCTAACAGTGCCTACGACACCCACCACATAGGTGGGTAGAAACTCCCCACTCACTCTACCTTCATTTTACAGGATCGCTAGTGCCCCATCATATAAATTCTCGATTGTGGACCTCAGGTGAAATCCAGTGTCTACAATTTTGGCACCCACAATGGGGCCTTAGCAATTTTTAGCAAACGAAGATCCCCCAGTCTACGACCCTTAAAAATGCAGTCACTCATGGCCTCAAGCAGCTAACAAATGCCAGAACCTATGGTCGCTCACTTGGCCAGTCTTCAAGAACAACTGCGAGCATTGGAGGAGGAAAACTTAGCCATATGAAGCCCCAATACAACCCTTCAGAAGCAAATAAAGCATATTTTCTCAACCGCCCAACTATGAGAAATTCCAGAACGTCCAAGCAACCTTGACATTCAAACCAACCTCTTAAGAGCATTCAATAATGTGGCAAGCGATAATCCACTATAAGACAACCACCCAACGAATCACCAAAGCAAACACATCTCTCCAACCGACAAGGCACAACAAGTTACCTCCACTATGCGCAAAGAGATGCAAGATTTCAAAGAGGCGATCTTATCTAGCCTACCAGGCGTCAGACTACCCTTAAGAAAAATCCGAGCAGGTACGATTTCAGACACTCCCTTCTTAGGGACCATTACTTCTGTCGAACTCCCACGGAAGTTCAGCCCTCCAGATATGAAGTTGTATGATAGATCCACTGATCCAGACGACCATGTGATCCATTATAAATACAAAATGATGTCTACAGGTCTGGCTCCACACTAAAGGGAAACTGGCATGTGCATAGGGTTTGGACAAATATTGGCAGGTCCCGCCCATACTTGGTTCATCAATCTACCATACCGGACTATTGGGTCGTATCAAGAACTAGCCGACAAGTTTGTAGAGCATTTTTCTAGCTCTTGAAAACTTGAGAAAACCATAGACGACCTTAATACAATTCAAAAACGTAAGGGAGAATCTCTACGAGGCTACGTAGCTCGCTTCAAGAAGGAAAGAATATCTATACCGAATCTCCACCAGCCTACTGCTGTTGAAGACTACAGAAATGGGCTGCTAGCTGACAACAAGCTTTATAAGAAGCTAACAAAAGGCCGATGCTACACAATAGATCATGTGATGGCCCGAGCCCAAATCGAAATCAGATAGGAAGAGGATAAAAGGAACAAGAAAAGAGAAAGTTCCTCAGTATACAAAGTGAGAGGATACCAAATCCTCCAAAGTGACCCAAAGACTTTATTCGCAAAAACTAGCATTCAATAGATAGAAAAGCTAACCAAATGAGAAACCATTGCCCACTCAATCGAGATTTTGATCACCGACCTTACAAGGTCCAAGACAAGGCTTCTTATGACATCCCAAAACTTCCAGAATACAACTTCACCGTTTCTCCAGGGGAATTAGTCTAAGTCCTCAAGAAGATGGGGAACGAGGTAAAGTGGCCCCCACGCTCCAGAGACGATCCTACCAGAAAAGACAGAAGTATATGGTGCGAGTTCCACCGAGACTACGACCATACGACAGCCGACTGTGTGGCCTTGAGGTTAGAAGTTTTGGAGATACTAAATAAAGGACATCTGAAAGACTTTCTTACGGAGAAAGGCAAAGCTACATTGGCCCGAAGAGACGACAGAGACGAACGAGAGGACGGTCCCTAGCCACCACCACCGATAAATAATACAGTTAATTTTATTTCAGGCGGATCTGAAGTCAGTGGTGTTTCTTACTCAGCCGTCAAACGACACATGAGGGTCCATATATCGTTGATGACCCACTCTACAATGTCGAATGAATGGATGTTCACCGACCTAACAATCAAATTCACAGACGACAACAACTCCAGTTGGATGAACCTCCACCACGATGCTTTGGTAATCTCGTTACGGGTTGTAGACGTTATGATCAAGCTGTAGCATTGGTCGATACCGGATCCTCAGCCAACATCTTCTTCACCAATACCCTAGCAAACATGGGAGTAGAATTGGATAAAATCAACCGACGGTCGACTGCGCTGATAAGGTTTAGTGGGGAACAAAAATGCACTCGAGGAGAAAAATCTCTCCCAGTCTACACCGGAGGGATCAATAAAATCACCACCTTCTTGGTCTTAGATTGTCCCTCAGCCCACAACTTGATCGTTGGTCGACCTTGGATCCATGACATGAGAGCAGTCTCTTCCACCTACCACCACGTGTTAAAATTCCCCACCAAATGGGGTATCCAGGAGATTAAAGGGGACCAGCTTGCCTCAAGAAGTTTCTACCAAATGACTTTGAAGGGTAAGTCTCAGTCGGCATAACAATTGTAGAAAAGATCTCATAGAGCCATGCAAGATCACCCCAACATTGAAGAACTCGACGATGTCCAAATCCATCCTCAGTATAAGGACCATAAAACACTTATTAGAGCTTACCTCGAACCTATGCTACGACATGTTCTAATAAACTTTCTCAAAGAGTGACATGACTGTTTTGCCTGGTCTCATGAAGATAGATAGGCATAGATCCTGAGATGATAACACATGAGCTACATATAGACCCAAAATACACCTCTATCATGTAGAAAAAGAGAAAGTTTGCTCTAAAAATGAACATAATCATCAATGAGGAGGTTCAGAAACTATTACAAAATGGAGCAATCAAAAAAGTCTAATACCCGGAGTGGCTAGCAAACATCATCGTGGTTTGAAAGAAGAATTGGAAATGGTGAGTATGCACCGACTTTACCGATTTGAACAAAACATGTCCAAAAGATTTTTTCCTTCTACCTCATATTGATTCTATGGTCGATGCTACAATTGGACATGAGTTGTTGAGCTTCATGGATGCATACTTAAGATACAATCAAATCCTCATGCACCCAAACGACCAAGGGAAGACTACCTTGGTCACCAACAAAGGTATCTATTGCTACAAGGTGATGCCATTCAGACTCAAAAATGTTAGAGCCACCTACCAAGGTCTCATCAACAAGATGTTCTCCCAACATATTGGGAAGACCATTGAGGTATATATAGATGAAATGTTGGTGAAATCATTGAAGGCCGAGCAACACCTATAGCACTTGGGGCAAACATTCGACATTATGAGGAAATATGGCATAAAGCTGAACCCAACAAAATGAGCATTCGATGTTGCTTCAGGTAAGTTTCTAGGCTACATGGTCACTTGATGAGGAATAGAAGCTAACCCTGATCAGATTAAATCCATCCTCAATATCCTATCTCTTACTAGCCCAAAGGATGTCATGCGACTTGCTGAAAGTATCGCAGCTTTGA
This sequence comes from Zanthoxylum bungeanum, assembly GCA_019454045.1. Taxonomy (NCBI): domain Eukaryota; kingdom Viridiplantae; phylum Streptophyta; class Magnoliopsida; order Sapindales; family Rutaceae; genus Zanthoxylum; species Zanthoxylum bungeanum. Next base: position 44,936 of record SKCR01040138.1, on the reverse strand, counting down.
ACCGTTCATCTCCAAGTCTATAGACAATAGTTTTTTGTTCTTCTCTTCTCTCAAGAAAGAAGAGAGCTTTGAATGTACCCCAGCAAGTGAAGAAGTTTTAAAGGAACTTAATAGGTACTTGACAACCCCACTATTTCTATCAACACCAGTCGTCAATGAGAGGCTTTTCCTCTATTTAGGGGTTTCAGAGTAAGCAGTCAGTGCGGTCCTAATCAGAGAGGAAAAAGGAACGCAACTCCTAGCCTACTATGTGAGTAAGGCTATACTCGATGCTGAAACATGCCACAGCCACATGAAGAAGTTGGCACTCGCTTTGATAACAGCTGCTCGAAATCTTCGCCCTTATTTTAAAGGGCATCCAATCACTGTCTACACTTCTTACCCCTTGAGAAGCATACTCGATAAACTTGAGCTCTCTATGAGATTGATGAAATGGGATGCGGAGCTTGGAGAACATGACATCACTTACCAGCCATATACCGTGATCAAATCTCAAGCTCTAGTAGATTTTATGGCCGACTTCATCCCCAGTCTACAAGTACCCGTTGAGATAGAAATTCAATGTGTCCAGTCGACTGCCACATGGAAACTTATAGTCGAAGGGTCCAGCAACAAGCGATGTTACGGATTGGGAATTTTTATCACCACCCCTAGAGGCGACACGCTACAGTAGTCGGTTAAATGTGGTTTCAAAATCACTAAAAATGAAGCCGAGTATGAAGCTCTAATAACTGGTTTGACCTTGGCCAAAAAACTGAGAGTGAGGAATATAGAAGTAAATTCAGATTCCCAATTAATTGTCAACCAATTCCAAGGTTCATATCAAGTACACGACTCGCAAATGGAATCCTACTTACAGAAGGTAGAAGAACTTAAATCGACATTTGAGGAACTCACGATTTCACAAGTTTCTAAGGATGAAAATACTAATTTGGATGCTTTGGCTACTCTTGGTTCAAAAATGCAAGAGGAAAAACCCCAATCTATTCCAGTGGTGTATTTACAATGGCCAACCACCTGGAAAGAGGAAGCTAAGGTCGTCGGCTCAGTCACTCTAGCTGACTCATGGATGACACCAATAACCAAATACTTACAAGATGACATACTCCCAACAGACAAAACCGCAGCCAGAAAGATTCAACGCCAAGCTACAATGTTCACTATATATGATGACCAACTCCTAAAGAGATCCTTCTCTGGGCCCTACCTCAAGTGCCTTACTCCCGAGGAAGCACGCTATGTGTTGGCAGAATTGCATGAGGGAGAGTATGGGAATTATTTCGAAGGAAGAAGACTTGCATGTCAAGCCCATACTCCAGGATACTATTGGCCTACCATGCGAGCCAACGTTGTCGACTTCACCCGTAGATGTGATAAATGTCAACGGTTACCCCAGTCTCCGATCTACCACTAGAAAGGCTAAATCTTATTCATTCTCATTGGCCATTCATGAAGTTGGGAATGGATATCGTTGGAAAACTCCCAACCATCTTAAGATAGTGAGTCTACGTGTTTGTGCTGACGGATTACTGCTCCAAATGGATTGAAGCTGAAACTTTTGTCAAGATTCGAGATAAAGAGGTATAAGCCTCAATTTGGAAGAATATTAAATGCCAATTCAGGCTACCAAGAGAGATTATGACTGATAATGGTTCTCAATTTATTAGCCATCAGTTCCAAGACTTTTGCAGGAATTGGTATCAAAATCAACTTCTCAACCCCACGCTACCCTCAAGCCAATAGTCAAGTTGACTCTTCTAACAAGACTATTATGAGCACTATGAAGAAAAGGTTGGAGAAAGCAAAAGGAGCATGGGCAGATGAACTTCCATGGTCCTAGAGAATAACGGTTCGTTCGTCGACTGGAGAAACCCCATTCTCACTAGCATTTGGTTCTGAAGCGGAAGGAAATTTCCTATCCCAATGTTACTAATGGATCGAAGAAGACTCCAATCGACAGCTTCTGAACCACAGTCTTGATACCATTGATGAGTTAAGAAAATGCTTCCATACGACTTGTGGCCCACCAACAGAGAATGGCAAGTACTTCAACAAGAATGTCAGGTGTAGAATGTTAGTGTTCCTAGAACATGCCAAGATTGTCTAAGAGTGATTTGTGTGTGAATAAATCAAAGAGAGTTACGGAAATTACTTACTTTGATTGGATGAATTTCATCACTTTTCTTTGTTGAAGATGAAGCTCCAAACTAGGAATAGAGTCCTAAACCCTTGGGTGTGTTTCCATATCACCTTGATTCACTCCTTTATGTGCTAGCATGAACAAATTTTGAAAGAAAAATTGCCCCTCCATGAGTGTAAAGTTTCGACCAAGAGGTAGAGAGGAGAGGAGAAGATAGAGGTTTTTATTTGATGTGAATAGTAACTAGTGCTAACTTCCAAAGTTGACCAATTAATTTATACTTAGTTTGTGTGTTGGAATTAGCTTGAGTGTGTCAAAAGCAATCTAAGCTTTTTCTCAACAAATAACAACTTCCATCACTTGTGTAGAGATTTGATGTAAGTTGGTGGGCCCCACTTTAAATTCCAAATTTAAGTCGGATAATCCAACACGCAACTTCGCTCGGGCCCGGGTTCGTTTAATTACGAATTAAACAAATTTCCGTTGCGACTTAATTAAATCCAATTTAATTAAATAATAATGCCTCGCAATATTATTACTAAAGTCACTTACGAATTAATTCTAAATTAATTCGTTCGCTTGAATTAAAATGCAATTTTAATTCCGCGTTGAAATCTAATCTCAATTAATATATCCGATATATTATTTTTGCCCAAATAAATAAAATAAATAAAAAAATGCAATTTAACTATGAAATTTATTTTACTGATTAATTCCAAATTAATTGGGTTCTCTCTTCTCGACGAATTTAATCCCAGATAAATTCTCGACGCAATTAATCCCAGATTCATTCTTTCTCTGATAATTAATCCCAAATTAATTCTTGCCGTAATTAATCCCAGATTAATTTTCTCTCTCATAATTAATCCCAGATTAATTTTCTGTTTGAGTAAAATCTCATCGGTGAATCTTTGGGAACCGACCCAAGAGATCTCTGGATATTTGGCAGTAAATACGGTCATCAGACTATAGGAACATATGCGTACCTGATACCACGTTCTTACCGATTTACAAGACATGGTTGGCTTCTATCAAAGCACCATGCCTACCCAATTCTCCAGAAATATTCTTTTATGGAATACAAGATCTTTGTTAGGCGTAGTATACGTAGTATTGAATATTACGATCCAGTATCGATATCACATGCTAGGCCTAGGGCTGGAATTGTGTCTGCCCCGTACGAAGCATATATCGGATCTCTGGTAACTAGTTTCTATAATCGGATAATCATGACCTAGTCATATTATCCCGATGACTACAATACTTAAGAGTACTAGTTCCGTATCATACGTGATCATCATCTCCATATGGCTGAAGTGATACTTCCATCTTGACATCACACCCAATATACTACGATTCTCAGTATACCCAGAAGAGGCATACCCAGAACCTGTTAAAGCCCCGAACGACCAAAACCAAAGTATACTGATTGTCGCAAGTATTAGCGATGTAAGTCTCAGGTTAAGACCAAATACACCTACCCTGATTCGGATTCCCATAGACATATAGTCAAACTACCAATGGGATTCTGAGGGGTCTATCCAGAGCGAAGCTGTTTCCATATCATCGGTAAACAGAACATCCTATTACACTTGCATGAGTATCCAATACCCAAATATATGAGAATTATGTCGTTACGCTTCTATAACACGCACAAGTGTAATACTAGCCTATTCTGCATTATCGATGTCCAATCTCGATAATACTATGACTAGGGATATTTAATGATTAAACCTTACGTGGATTAATATTGTCTCATATCTTATTAATCTGGTACTAATCATATGGACTTTTATCATTTATATATCCCGGTTGTCCAATTACAAATGATAAAAGAGCAATTTCATTTGTCACATAGTTAATTTGTACAACAACACCATGTTTTGTACAAATAGTGATTCTATGGGTCATAATTGTCCAACAATCTCCCACTTGGCCTATAGCCAATCACTCAAGTTTCCTACACCTGAACTATCTATGGGTCGCTCAAACTTCTGCTGAGAAACAACTTTCGTCATTGGATTTGCAATATTATCATCTGATGCGTTTTATTCGATCATCACATCGCCACAATGTATGATCTGACGAATCAGATGAAATAGTCGAAGTATATACTTGGATCGTTGATGAGACCGTGGTTTCTTAGCCTGTGTTGTATCCCAGCTCAGCTGCTAACAGAACTACACCTAATCCAATTAGGATTATAAAGATCCAAAATGCTTCTTTTGCTACCTCAGCTGCAGCAATGTTCCGCTTTTGTTATTTATTCGGCAACAGTATCTTACTTGGAAGATTTCCAGCTCACTGTTTCGTTATTCAAACTAAATATGTACCCTTATTGCGACTTAAAGTCATCTTTGTCGGTTTGGAAACTTGCAGCGGTGAACCTAGTCACCTCAAGTTTTCATCCTCCATAGCTTAAGAATGCATCCTTAGTTCATCTAAGATACTCAAGGATGTTCTTTACATCAATCCAGTGACCATCACCTGGATTGGCCTTATAGCGTCTACATATGCTCAAAGCATATGAGACATCAGGTCACATATATTTCAAAAACGTACGAGCTCTGGGAGGGTTGTCAGCAGCTTTCTAGATCTATCCCAGTAGATCTTTATTCCTAGAATAAAGCCTGTTTCTCCCAGGTATTCCATGGAGAATTTTAATGAAAGCCAAGCTTTCACCGATTATCTTATGGGAATGTTATTGCTAAGAAGCAATACATCATCAACTTATAGGACATTCATTGTCAGTGCGCTCCCACTAACCTTCTTATATACACAAGAATCATATTCGTTTTGAATGAAATCATATACCATTATGATCTCATTAAAACATTGGTTCCAAGAAAGCTATGCTTGCTTCAATCCATAAATGGAACGATTTAACTTGCAAACCTTGTTTGCATGTTTTGGCACGACAAAACCGTCAGGATGTTGCATATAAACATCCTCCAAAATTTTTCCGTTAAGGAAAGCGGTTTTGACGTCCATGTGCCATATTTTATAAATGAAATATGCAGCATTAGCAAGCATTATCCAAATGGATTTAATCATGGCAACATGTGAAAAAATTTCGTGGTTGACGATACCCTTTCTGTACAAGCCTAGCTGTGTAAATTGTATGTTTCCATCCATGTATGTCTTCCTTGAAGACACATTTAGTATCAATAGGCACAATGCGTTCTGGTACATCAACCAGTGTCCAAACTTAGTTGGTATACATGGAATCCTTTTCGGACTTCATGGTACTTTGCCATAAATGGAGTCGATACCTTGTATCACTTCCTCATACGTAGCTGGTTCGTCTTCCTCAATAAGATTGGCATCTACATGAGGTGAGATCAGAAACCCATACCTCCCAGGTTATTTTCTGACTCTCTCCGACCTACGCGGTTATTGTGTATTCGAAGATTATTGATACAGTTTCATCACTGATGAACTGTTGGTGTTCCGTGAGGACTCGATGCTTGGAACAGTATTACTCATTTTCATCGAGTTTTACTTTCCTCCCACTTATCACTGCATATAGGAATTTCTATTAGGAAAGCCGTATGGAGAGCAATAATTACATTGTTCGCTTGTGAGTTGTATAAGTACTATACTTTGGTTTCCATATGACAACCTACAAATAGGCACTTATCCGATTTAGGTTCTAGTTTGGTACCATCCAAACATTTTCCCAGCATTCCCAAATCTTCAAGAATGAGAAATCTGATTTCTTTTATGTCCATATTTCATATGGAGTCTGTCCAACAAACTTTGACGGAACCTTATTCAAAATAAGTATTGCACTGTTCAATGCGTATCCCTATAAGGAAATTGGTAGCTGAGAGTGACTCATCATTAACCGTACCATGTCCAACAAAGTTCGGTTTCACTGTTCGGACACACCTTCAAATTGAGGTGTCCCGGGAGGAGTCCACTGTGAAAGAATACCATAATCTTTCATGTAATCGAGAAACTTATTGCTCAAGTATTTTCCATCATGGTCCAACCGTAATGCTTTAATACTTTAGCCGGTCTGTCTTTCTACTTCGTGTCGAAACTCATGGATTTTATCAAAAGTTTCCGACTTGTGTTTCAGAAGATACACATAACCATAACGCGATGCAACATCTGTAAAGGTTATGAAGTATTTATATCCACCTCTAGCCTAGCTAGACATAGGCCCACTTAGGTCACTATGAACGAGGGCTAACAGATCGGTGGCATTTGCACTTTTACCAAGTAAAAGGTGTTTTAGGAACTTTGCCTAATAAACTAGATTCGTAGACATCATTTGAATTAGAATCAAATTCGTCATAGTATCCACTCTTCGAAAGTGTGGATATACAAGTCTTGTTAATGGGTCCCAGACAATAATGCCACTTTTAAGTCTCAATAGATTTATTCAGTTTGAGCTTTTGTTTGGCATGTTATATGTTTGAGATTCATTTATATTCAAAATATAAATATTGTTATTCACATCTAATGTGTATATCTCAATATCATCTTTATAAACAAAACACCCGGTGTTCTGGAACATAAAGGTATTCCCGCAACGGGTTATACTAGATATATAGATAATGTTTCTAGTCAAACTAGGTAAATTATAACACTTTCCTAATTTAAGTACATGCCCAAATGGCAGTTCCAAAACTTGGGTTCTCATAGCCAAAGTAGCGACTCTCATCCCGTTTTTGACTCATAAGTCGATCTCATCTGATGCCAGTATCCTGCTTATCAGCAGATGCCTCACATCAGTACATATGTTTGTACCACACCTAGTATAAAAAAATCCAATTTTAAAACTAGCAATGGATATGTTTATGACAAACATACCTGAAGTCAGAGCCTTGCCCGTCTTCACTTCCATCATGTCTGCCTTGTCCATACGGCAGTCACGCTTGCAATGACCCTGTTTGCAACCGTTTAGGCAGACATCTTGGGATATGTCTTTTGTCTTCCTAGAAGACTGTGACGATTTTACCTTTGCCCATTTTCTTCACACCTTTAGAAGCCTTCGGCAAAGCCTTGGCCTTCTGGGATGTTGAAGTAAGATGCTTCTTGCGCTTCTTGCTCGTTTGGAAGCTCTGGCTCTGCCTCCTTGAGCATAGCCATTAACTCTCGAAGAGTTTTCTCTTAGTTCATTATGAACCCGCCCCAGCATTCGGGCAGAGACTCTAAGATCAAATCTATGGAAGTCTCGGCCTCATAGGTAATGCCCACTTAGCCTAGCTGTTCGATGTCAGTAATCATCTGTGACACCTAGTGCTCGACATATGTACCCTCTCAATATTTTCGGCGAGCCTCTAACCCTCTATGGAGTACTTGGGAAACGTAGTTTCCTAGTGGGCTAGAATCCCGTTAAATAACACACAACCTTGACTTTGGCCAACAAGTTGTATGAAACTTAAATAGGTAGATCTCTAAGATCAATTGGATCTCATCCAATTCCAAGATCCAGTAGGTGGACCTCCAAGTCCGAAACATATATCCAATATATGCCAATATATCCAATATATTCCCTAAGCTTTTTCCTCTGAATCAACTAAACCTTGGCTTTGGCTCAACAAGCTTAATGAAACCAGTTAAGCGTGACCCATTAACAGTGGGAAAGCTTCGTAATCGAGGTCGATGAACAAGAAGTGACCTTGACTTTGGCCAACAAATCACAACTTGCCCAAGACGTACGATATGGAACAAAGCTTTCGTGATTCAAACACATCCGCGATGGACAAAGGTCTTGACTTTGGCCAACAAACCAATGCCAATCTTGGATCTTGATAGAGAATCACTCAATGGAAGGAAAAACGCTTCATATAAAATGAGGGTTTTTTGTCACGATTTGGCAACCAATTTATTATCTTTAATTAGGTCTCATCATACACCCTTGAACATGCATTCTAAAAGCATAATAAAGCGCGAATAAAATAATAATGATATTCGGATGGATATATAACAAACTTTGTTCCTAGAAAAAATATCTCTCTTTCATCTTTCTTACTAGCACTATTCATACTTCTACCCAATTACATAATACTTCAAAAGAAACCTCATTTACATTGAGGGGAATTGGTGAGAAGAGAAATACAATTAGATAAGGAGATAATAGGCTGCACACGCAGGTCAAATTTAATAAATTCTAAATTTATTACAATAATTTCCAAAATTGCCCTCACCCTTCTAATATCCATCTGATATACATTATTCATTCATACATCCAAGTATTCACACAAAGCATGTTATTCAATCAATCTAATCCAATTAATTAATCTTTGAATTAATGACCATCCAATGTTCAAACAACGATTTGATTTGCGCGAGTCCAACTCGTTTAAGAATAAGTAATCAAAGTACGTATTCTTGAATTATATCAAACTACAATTTTAAATCCAATTTAAATTATATTCAATACTAATTCATATTTAATTCCAAATTAAATAATTACACTTTTAAAAGTGCCTTTTAGACTTGGATTCCAAATCCAATCTACATGGGTCTCAAAGGCCCAATTAGTATCCAATACTTTTTAATTAAAGTCCAATGGGCTTTTAATTAATTCTTTAGGCATGGGCTTTGGCCATTATGGATCAAACCCAAGATGCCAAGGCCCAATAAGGAATCACCCTTATGCCACAAAATCAATTTTGGCCCATTAGGCCCAATTAAAATTTTAAAGGCCCAAATGTCATATTTGGACTTTATGGAAATGGTTTTTGGCACAATTGGATCCAACCCAATTGTCCAAAACCAAACTTGGCCCAACCAAGCGCATTAATCTCAATTACAACAAATTAAATTAACACATTATTTTCAAATTACATATTAATTTAATTAAAGTGTAATTAGTACAATTAATCAATTAATCTAACATTTCCAAAATACTAATTAATTCAATTAATCATACTGAACATTTCCAATTCATGTCCAACACAAATTGAAGCAAAATCAATCTATACATGCTTATATCCCACGACAATTACATGAAATAACATCCAATTTTTTATTTCAATCTAATTAAAACAACAATCAATATTCTTTTCATGCTTTTAACATATCCAATTTGTCAAAATTCAAAAATCACCATGAGCATTTTAAAGGGTTCCATTCGGCCATGGCTCAAGAATTGGGGATTTTTTATCCAATCAATTTTTCTCAATTCTATTGATGCACAAATCCAATTCATCATCATCCAACCACAACCAAACAACCAATTTAGGAAAATCAAGCTCCAAACACAAAAATCCCAAATTAAAGTCATGAACCCTAGATTTCCAAATCAAACTTAGGAGGCTCTGATACCATTGTTAGTGTTCCTAGAACCTGCCAAGATCGGATAAAAGTGATTTTTTTGTGAATAAATCAAAAAGAGTTGCGGAAATTACTTACTTTGATTGGATGAATTTCAAGACTTTTCTTTGTTGAAGATGAAGCTCCAAGCTTGGAATATAGTCCTAAACCCTTGGGTGAGTTTTCCTATCACCTTGATTCACTCCTTTATATGCTAGCATGAACAAATTTTGAAAGAAAATTGCCCCTCCATGAGTGCAAAGTTTTGGCCAAGAGGTAGAGAGGAGAAGAGATAGTTTTTTCTTTGATATGAATAGTAACTAGTGGTAACTTCCAAAGTTGACCAATTAATTTATACTTAGTTTGTGTGTTGGAATTAGCTTCAGTGTGTCAAAAGCAATCTAAGCTTTTTCTCAACTAATAACAACTTCCATCACTTGTTTAGACATTTGATGTAAGTTGGTGGGCCCCACTTTAAATTCCAAATTTAAGTCGGACAATCCAACACACAACTTCGCTCGGGCCCGGGTTCATTTCATTTCGAATTAAACGAATTGTTGTTGCGACTTAATTAAATCCAATTTAATTAAATAATAATGCCTCACAATATTATTACTAAAGTCGCTTATGAATTAATTCTAAATTAATTCGTTTGCTTGAATTAAAATCCAATTTTAATTCCGCGTTGAAATCTAATTTCAATTAATATATCCGATATATTTTTTTAGGCCAAATAAATAAATTAAATAGAAAAATCCAATTTAACTATTAAATTTATTTTACCGATTAATTCAAAATTAATCGCGTTCTCTCTTCTCGACAAATTTAATCCCAGATAAATTCTTGACGCAATTAATCCCAGATTAATTTTCTCTCTCATAATTAATCCCAGATTAATTTTCTGTTTGAGTCAAATCTCATCGGTAAATCTTTGGAAAGCGACCCAAGAGATCCATGGATATATTGGTAGTAAATACAGTCATCGGACTATCCGAACACGTGCGTACCTAGTACCACGTTCTTACCGATTTATAAGACATGGTTGGCTTCTAGCAAAGCACTGTGCCTACCAAATTCTCCAGAAATATTCTTCTGCGGAATTAAAGATCTTTGTCAGGCGTAGTATACGTAGTATTGCGTATTACGATCTAGTATCGATACCACATGCTAGGCATAGGGCTAGAATTGTGTCTGCCCCGTACGAAGCATATATCAGATCTCTGGTAACTAGTCTTTATAATCGGATAATCATGACCTAGTCATATTATCCCGATGATTGCAGTACTTAAGAGTACTAGTTCCGTATCCTACATGATCATCATCTCCATATGACTGAAGTGATACTTCCACCTTGACATCACACCCAATACACTATGATTCTCAGTATACCCAGAAGAGGCGTACACAGAACCTGTTAAAGCCCCGGACGACTAAAACCAAAGTATACTGATTGTTGTAAGTATTAGCGATGCAAGTCTCAGGTTTAGACCAAATACACCTACCCTGATTCGGATTCCCATAGACACATAGTTGTGGGACACAGAACTTGACGACGCTGTTCTAGACTCACGGCCTAGTTTGGAGTACGAAATAACATGGAGTCGCCACCCGGTGTGAACCGGGACAAAGATTTAAGGCCGCACTCAACCCTCGCAAGGGAAGACCTCAAACCGTTGGGTTCAGAATGGTCCCTTACTTATATCACTTGTGATGATGTGATTTGTGCAATAAACTAACCGAATCTATTCAACATTCATGCTCAAGGGTAATCTACGCCTAAGTCCGAATGCATAATAATAACAATGAGAACCTATATCTAAGTTCGCATACTTCAAAGTTGTCAAAACGGAAAACACGCAATAACATACAATCATCACACAAGCATGCTCAATTATCTAATGCGGAAAATAAATAAGAACCTAAGAATAAATATAAAATTAAATCCTTAATGTGAAAACAACCTAATCATGCATAAAGAAATAACTTTCTATCGACTAAATCATGCTTAAGATGAATAACATGGTTACCACCTAATCATGCTTTAATAGAAAATAAATGACCTACGAACTACAACATGCTCAAACACAAGTTTGGATAAGACGAAATACATTTCTCTTAACTGGTACGTGGCGTTGTATCCCGAGTACAAACCGCACTATCGTCCATTTGGATTCGGCTACGGAATTTACGTCCGGGTTTCCATCTTATATACCATAAAAGGGAACACATATTCCGCTCATCCAACAATCATATCATGCCTCAAATGACTCTCATGTGATAATATTTTTAAAATAAATAAAATAAACGAAAGATAAAAAAAGGGTGCCCTCAGGTCTAACCTCTTCTGTCGTCTCACGAAAGGGCGTTACACGTCCGTTGGAAGGGTGAATGATCCACAAATCTTCGGTTCACTTACTCAACGTCTTTCCTCGCTGTTTTGCTGTTCGGGCTACTATTTCTGATGATTTTTCAGGGGGTTTTTGTGCGGTTTTTGGGCAGTTTATGATATGGTTTTAGGACTGTTTCTGGGTGTGTTTTCTGGGCAGTTTGTGGAGGCTGTTTGAGGGTACAATTTGGAGACTTTTCCTTGACTATTTTATGGCTAGTATTGCGGTGAATTAGGGAGCCTGTTTTGCTGTGTGAATGGCTCAGTTTGGATGAAGTTAGTGAACAGTGTGCGGAGCCATGAATGGCTTGATTTGTTCGTAGGTGTCAAATATATGAGTGAGGATTGGGTTGCATGTGGCGTGGATTGAAAGTTGTGAAGTGGAGGGGCGTAGGGCCGGCTATGTGGCAAGATCGTGGGCGTGAGGCAGGTGGCCTTGTGCCTTGTGGTGAATGAATGTGAGGGAACAGGTCAAAGGCATGGATCGGTCTTTTGTTGTTTTGCGGAGGCAGTGCGTGAAAGAAGTTAGTGGGTGTGTGGCTATTTTAGTGCGCTTGTGGACTGAGTGGGGGCGTGATGGTTTCTGGCTAGTTGAAGGGGGAATTAACGTGAGCAGGTATGGGGAAGCAGGTCAGTGGCCTTGTTGTGAGGCAATGGGGGTAATTTGAAGGTGTGAGGGCGAAGGGGCTGCTACGTTGATGTTTGCTAGGGGATTGTCACGCTATTTTTTGTTTGTTGTCCATTTTTAAGGCGGCTGCATGCGTTAATGTGGTGCGTGGCTCATCTTTGTGTGTGTATATGATTAGGGCTGATGAATGGCGTGGCTTGGTGTGATATGTAGCATGGATGGTAATTTGTTTCTATTTGATTGGTTCGGTCAGGCTGTGCCAAAGGTTGATGAGTGGAGGGTGTTACGTGTCTTGTCCGAGAGTTGTGTCTTTGTTTTTGTTTGTAGCGTGAGTATAGCTTAGGTTGAAGGCAGGTGAGCTGCCGAGAGAGTTTTTGTGGCGTTGAAGGGCTGGTGCTTTACGTGGAGGAGCTAGGGTTTCTTTGTGTATGCGTGAGTCAGAGAGAGGAGTGAGAGAGAGTGGCCGTGAGTGGAGCTAGGGTTTATTTTGTTTGGGTTTTGTTTTTTGTGTTCTTTGGTGATTACCGTGAGTCTAAGGAGAAGAAGCCTATGGTTTATTTTTTCATTGTGCCGTGAGTGGTGAGTCCTGAGAGAAGCCTAGGGTTTGCAATTTCAGTTATTTTTATAGTGAGAGGGTATTACGGTTTGTGCATGGTTTTGAAAGGAAACAAATCATGTTAAAAGGGAGGGATTTGATTTAATTATTTAAGGAAAGAAATAATGTAATTTAGGAGGGGATTATTTAAATTTAGAATGTGATTTAATTTAATTTAATTTAAGTTTAATTTAATTTCAATTTAATTGGTTTTGATTTAATTGGTTATAATTGGTTATAATTTAATTTAATTTAGATTTCATTTAATTTGTTTTAATTTAATTTTATTAGTTTTAATTTATTTTAGTTTCATTTGTGACATAAATTTTAAATGTTTGAATTATTATTGGATGTGATTTAATGGGCTTGGGCTAAGGTTAAGTTTTAAAACGGAGGTCCAACAAGCGAACCCGAAGCAAAACAAGCGAGTTAAATCCGACCAAATGCTAATTTCCAACATTACCCTTCCAACGTCCGTTTCCCGCGGCTTTCAATCAAAGAGGTAGTGTCTCCATACGAGACTCATCATCGGGACTTATATGCAAAAATGCAGTGCCTACAGTCGCCCCCAGTTTGATGGGACTTGTGCAGTGTGTGACAATGACAATCCTATCAAAGTACGTGCAATGGATTTTCACTTACCTGGCTCGCTAGCTGCCACCTGGTTTGCCCGCTGCTTCGAACCGATTTGATGATGTAGTAGATATGGTGGCGAGGCACCTCGACCTCTAGGCTTTGTTCCCGAACCACCGAATGTGAACTGTGATGATGATGCAGTGGGCCCTCGACCCTGGGACGCATCCCAGAATTGCAACCGACAATGGGGGCACCTCGACCCTGGGTACCTCGACCCAATACCGCTGAAAATAGGGACCTCACCCTCAATATGATGATGTAGTGGCACCTCGACCCTGGGACGCATCTCGGAACTACAACCGACAATGGGGGCACCTCGAACCTGGGCACCTCGACCCAATACCGCTGACAATAGGGACCTCACCCTCAATATGATGATGTAGTGGGCACCTCGACCCTGGGACGCATCCCGGAACTACAACCGACAACAGGGGCACCTCGACCCAACACCGCTGACAATAGGGACCTCGCCCTCAAGCTGATGATGTAGTGGGCACCTCGACCCTAGGACGCATCCCGGAACTACAACCGACAATGGGGGTACCTCGACCCTGGGCACCTCGACCCAATACCACTGACAATAGGGACCTCACCCTCAATATGATGATGTAGTGGGCACCTCAACCCTAGGACGCATCTCGGAACTACAACCGACAACGAGGGCACCTCAACCCTGGGACGCATCCCAATATCACTGACAATAGGGACCTCGCCCTCAAACTGATGATGACGTGGGCCTCGCCCTCAAAACTGATATTGAAGTGGGCCTCGCCCCCAAAATTGATACTGAAGTGGGCCTCACCCCAAAACTGATACTGATGTGGGCCTTGCCCCAGACTAATACTGATGTGGGCCTCGCCCTCAACTGATACTGACGTGGGCCTTGCCCCAGACTGATACTGATATGTGCCTCGCCCCCATGCTGATACTGATGCTAATATGGGCCTCGCCCTCAGAGTGCCATACTCGGCAAGACCGATTCTGAATTAACGTGGGCCTCACCCTCAGAGTGCCATACCCGACAAGACTGATACTGATAATAATGTGGGCCTCGCCCCCAGATTGCCATACCCGACAAGACTGCTATTGAACCAATGTGGGCCTCGCCCCCAGAATGCCATACCCGGCAGAACTAATACTGAACCAATATGGGCATCGCCCCAAAATGTCATACCCGGCAGAACTAATACTAAACCAATGTGGGACTCGCCCCCAGAATACCATATCCGGCAGAACTGATACTGAACTGATGTGGGCCTCGACCCCTAGAATGCCATACTCGGCAGAACTAATACTAAACCAATGTGGGCCTCGCCCCCAGAATGCCATACCCGGCAGAACTGATACTGAACTGATGTGGGCCTCGCCCCCAGAATGCCATACCCGGCAAAACTAATATTGTATTGTATGAGATGGTCCATTCCCGAACCGTTACTGTGATGTGGTGCATTCCTGAACCGTTACTGTGATGTGGTCTATTCATGAACTGCGTTCCATTCTCGGATTGCCATTCTCGGCTTGTTCATTCCCAAACTGTGCTCCGTTCTTGGAATGCCATTCTCGGCTTGTTCATTCCCGAACTGTGTTCCATTCTCGGAGTGTCATTCCCGGCTTGTTCATTCCCGAACTGTGTTTCCATTCCTGGAGTGCCAATCCAAGCTAGTTCATTCCCGAACTGTATTCCATTCTCGAAGTGCCATTCCCAGCTTGTTCATTCCCGAACCTTGCTCCATTCTTGGATTTCCATTCTTGGCTTGTTCATTCTCGAACTCTGCTCCATTCTCGGATTGCCATTCATGGCTTGTTCGTTCTCGAACTTTGCTCCATTCTCGGAATGACATTTTTGGCTTGTTCATTCGAACTTTGCTCCATTTCTTGGATTGCCATTCTTGGCTTGTTCATTCTTGAACCCTGCTCCATTCTCGGATTGCCATTCTTAGCTTGTGATGCAATGGGCCTCAACCCTAGGACTCATCCCAAAAACTGATAGTGATGTGGGCCTCGACCCTGGGACTCATCCCCAAAACTGATGCTGAAGTGGGCCTCGACCCTAGGATTCCTTCCCGGATTTATTCCAAAACTCTGCTGATAAGGGCCTCGACCCTGGGACTCATCCCCAAAACTACTACTCATATGTTGATGATTCTGGTTGGCTTGTCTTTGCCGCTTTCTCTTTTTCTTCTTTGAAACTTGTGAATATAAAACGAAAAAAACACAAAAAGAATGCAGAATATGTTACATGTATGCATGCATGCATGAATGAATTTCCTATTCCGTTGGGTTAGGTCTTCCACCAGTTCTCCAGGCAATTGCTCAGTCTTCTCTCTGGTTTCATGACTCAATATCTTGTTATGTCCCTGATTCGCGATGTGGGAGACTGGTCGCCCCCAGTCTTGGTTTACCTTTCTGCTCTCTGCTGTTTGTACTTGGTCAAGATGACCCACATGGTGGGCCCTTCCATATCATACTATATCACATGCTACGAAATAGTCCCAATAGTTACACATATTATTGCCCTCAAAGAATGCTCAGTATTGAAACCAGAGAACCTTCAAAACATTCAACGCAACTCAAATCCAAGTCTTTGAATAAATGATCTAAGCCAGACTCAAAGTGTGTGTGTGCAAAGGTTCCTTTGCGGATTCATCCCTAGGTAAGCTAACTCAATGATTTCGTTTCAAAAATCGGGATCGATGGGTCAAACCAACCTAGATGTCTCAATTATGCCTGCAGTTGCTTTTCTGTGCTCAATGCGGTATGGTTTTCTTTCTCTTTTTCTCTTGTCTCTTTCTTTTCTCTTTTCATTTTGAACTTTTTTTTTCAACACACCTACCCTTTAAGGTAGCATTTCTCCTCATGGTGGTCCTAATACTCGCCCATGGGTAGCTTCACGCTTATCGGTTATAGGCGGTTTATTTCTTTTCTTTAGAGACTTTTTTTTTCAACCATACCACACATCATAACACAAGCAAGTCAGGATAGACATCTAAGCAAACGGTCATTCATCGACCCACAATTTCTTCAAATAGTCACCTTGCTAACTACTCAGGTTTTCACCGCTAAGAACCTATAGTGAAGTGCTTACGAGTCTAGCATAGATCAACAATTCAAAGCATCAGATAAAAGCACATCAAGAGTTTATCGTTTCTAAGATTTCATCTTAAAACAATCAATTTCATCATCGGACTTATGTCTAACTATTCAGGGACTAAAAACAAATATTTTTTTTTAAAGGCCCCCCAATGGTCTTTCTATCCTTGTCGTAAGGTTTTCTATATCTCGATTTCCTTTTCCTCGCTATCCATGTTTGCTAAACCCTTCTTTGACAGTTCTTTTTTCCTTCTCTAACCCAACGAATATCTATGATGGCTTTTAAGACACAGGGTTAACATGATGCATATATGCATGAGATGCATGCGACATATGAGATATAATATGCATGTGGTTATCAAAAGGAGAAAGGGGAAACTTCTATAGGATATACAACTATCGTTCACATGTGGGTTTATGACAATGCCTTTGATTGAACTCCCTCAACCCACTATAGAAACGGTCAACTAAAGCACAAATCATACACAACACAAGACATGATTTCGAGGCCGATTCTCTAGATCCCCAGTGGAGTCACCAGACTGTGGGACATAAAACTTGACGACGCTGTTCTAGACTCACGGCCTAGTTGGGAGTACGAAATAACATGGAGTCGCCACCCGGTGCGAACCGGGACAAAGTTTTAAGGCCGCACTCACCCCTCGCAAGGGAAGACCTCAAACCGTTGGGTTCGGAATGGTCTCTTACTTATGTCACTTGTGATGATGTGATTTGTGCAATAAACTAACCGAATCTATTCAACATTCATGCTCAAGGGTAATCTACGCCTAACTCCGCATGCATAATAATAACAATGAGAACCTATATCTAAGTTCGCATACTTCAAAGTTGTCATAACGGCAAACACACAATAACATACAATCATCACACAAGCATGCTCAATTATCTAATGCGGAAAATAAATAAGAACTTAAGCATAAATATAAATTAATTCCATAATGTGAAAACAACCTAATCATGCATAAAGAAATAACTTTCTATCGACTAAATCATGCTTAAGATGAATAACATGCTTACCACCTAATCATGCTTTAATATAAAATAAATGACCTATGAACTACAACATGCTCAAACACACTACCGTGGTACGTGGTACGTGGCGTTGTATCCCGAGTACAAACCGCACTACCGTCCATTCAGATTCGGCTACGAAATTTACGTCTGGGTTTCAATCCTATATACCATAAAAGGGAACACATATTCCGCTCATCTAACAATCATATCATGCCTCAAACGACTCTCATGCGATAATTATTTTTAAAATTAATAAAATAAACGAAAGATAAAAAAAAAGGGCGCCCTCAGGTCTAACCTCTTCTGTCATCTCACGAAAGGGCGTTACACGTCCGTTGGAAGGGTGAATGATCCACAAATCTTTCGGTTCACTAACTCAACGTCTTTCCTCGCTGTTTTGCTGTTCGGGCTACTATTTTTTGATGATTTTTCAGGGGGTTTTTGTGCGGTTTTTGGGCAGTTTATGATATGGTTTTAGGACTGTTTCTGGGTGTGTTTTCTGGGCAGTTTGTGGAGGCTGTTTGAGGGTACAATTTGGAGACTTTTCCTGGATTGTTTTATGGACAGTATTGCGGTGAATTAGGGAGCCTGTTTTGCTGTGTGAATGGCTCAGTTTGGATGAAGTTAGTGAGTAGTGTGTGGAGCCATGAATGGCTTGATTTATGTGTAGGTGTCAAGTATATGAGTGAGTATTGGGTTGCATGTGGCGTGGATTGAAAGTTGTGAAGTGGAGGGGCGTAGGGCCGGCTATGTGGCAAGATCGTGGGCATGAGGTAGGTGGCCTTGTGCCTTGTGGTGAGTGAATGTGAGGGAACAGGTCAAAGGCGTGGCTTGGTCTTTTGTTGTTTTGCGGAGGCAGTGCGTGAAAGAAGTTTGTGGGTGTGTGGCTATTTTAGTGCGCTTGGGGACTGAGTGGGGGCATGATGGTTTCTGGTGAGTTGAAGGGGGAATTAACATGCGCAGGTATGGGGAAGTAGGTCAGTGGCGTCGTTGTGAGGCAAGGGATAATTTGAAGGTGTGAGGGCGAAGGGGCTGCTACGTTGATGCTTGCTAGGGGATTGTCACGCTATTTTTTTGTTTGTTGTCCATTTGTAAGGGGGCTGCATGCTTTAAGGTGGTGCGTGGCTAATCTTTGTGTGTGCATATGATTAGGACTGATGAATGGCGTGGCTTGGTGTGATCTGTAGCGTGGATGGTAATTTGTTTCTGTTTGATTCGTTCGGTCAGGCTGTGCCAAAGGTTGATGAGTGGAGGGTGTTACGTGTCTTGGCCGAGAGCTGTGTGTTTGTTTTTGTTTGTAGCGTGAGTGTAGCTTAGGTTGAAGGCAGGTGAGGTGTCGAGAGAGTTTTTGTGGCGTTGAAGGGCTGGTGTTTTACGTGGAGGAGCTAGGGTTTCTTTGTGTATGCGTGAGTTAGAGAGAGGAGCGAGAGAGAGTGGCCGTGAGTGGAGCTAGGGTTTATTTTGTTTGGGTTTTGTTTTTTGTGTTCTTTGGTGATTACCGTGAGTTTGAGGAGAAGAAGCCTATGGTTTATTTTTTTCGTTGTGCCGTGAGTGGTGAGTCCTGAGAGAAGCCTAGGGTTTGCAATTTCAGTTATTTTTATAGTGAGAGGGTATTAGGGTTTGTGCATGGTTTTGAAAGGAAACAAATCATGTTAAAAGGGAGGGATTTGATTTAATTATTTAAGGAAAGAAATTATGTAATTTAGGAGGATTATTTAAATTTAGAATGTGATTTAATTTACTTTAATTTAAGTTTAATTTAATTTCAATTTATTGGTTTTGATTTTTGGTTATATTGGTTTTAATTTA
This sequence comes from Zanthoxylum bungeanum, assembly GCA_019454045.1. Classification (NCBI taxonomy): domain Eukaryota; kingdom Viridiplantae; phylum Streptophyta; class Magnoliopsida; order Sapindales; family Rutaceae; genus Zanthoxylum; species Zanthoxylum bungeanum. The sequence goes on along the minus strand of SKCR01040138.1, from coordinate 25,345 downwards.
ATTTAATTTAGATTTCATTTAATTTGTTTTAATTTAATTTAATTAGTTTTAATTTATTTTAGTTTAATTTGTGACATATATTTTAAATGTTTTAATTATTATTGGATGTGATTTAATGGGCTTGGGCTAAGGTTAAGTTTTAAAATGGAAGTCCAACAAGCGAACCCGAAGCTAAACAAGCGAGTTAAATCCGACTAAATGCTAATTTCCAACTTTACCCTTCCAACGTCCGTTTCCCGCGGCTTTCACAATCAAAGAGTTAGTGTCTCCATACGAGACTCATCATCGGGACTTATATGCAAAAATGAAGTGCCTACAGTCGCCCCCACTTTGAAGAGACTTGTGCAGTGTGTGACAATGACAATCCTATCAAAGTACGTGCAATGCATTTTCACTTACCTGGCTCGCCAGCTGCCACATGGTTTGCCCGCTGCTTCGAACCGATTTGATGATGTAGTAGATATGGTGGCGAGGCGCCTCGACCTCTGGGCTTTGTTCCTGAACCACCGAATGTGAACTGTGATGATGATGCAGTGGGCCCTCGACCCTGGGACACATCCCGGAACTGCAACCGACAACGGGGGCATCTCGACCCAATACCGTTGACAATAGGGACCTCGCCCTCAATATGATGATGTAGTGGGCACCTCGACCCTGGGACGCATCCCAGAACTACAACCGACAACATGGGCACCTCGACCCTATACCACTGACAATAGGGACCTCGCCCTAGATATGATAATGTAGTGGGTACCTCGACCCTGGGACGCATCCCGGAAATACAACCGACAAAGGGGGCACCTCGACCCAACACCGCTGACAATAGGGACCTCGCCCTCAAGCTAATGATGTAGTGGGCACCTCGACCCTCGGACGCATCCCGGAACTACAACCGACAATGGGGGAACCTCGACCCTGGGCACCTCGACCCAATACCGCTGACAATAGGGACCTCGCCCTCAATATGATGATGTAGTGGGCACCTCGACCCTAGTACGCATCCCGGAACTACAACCGACAATGGGGGCACCTCAACCATGGGACGCATCCCAATACCGTTGACAATAGGGACCTTGCCCTCAAACCGATGATGACGTAGGCCTCGCCCCCAAAACTGATACTGATGTGGGCCTCGCCCTTAACTGATACTGATGTGGGCCTCGCCCAAAAACTGATACTGATGTGGGACTCCCCCCAAAACTGATACTGATGTGGGCCTCGCCCTCAACTGATACTGACGTGGGCCTCGCCCAGACTGATACTAATATGGGCCTCGCCCCCATGCTGATAATGATGCTAATATGGGCCTCGCCCTTAGAGTGCCATACCCAGCAAGACCGATTCTGAATTAACGTGGGCCTCGCCCTCAGAGTGCCATACCCGGCAAGACTTATACTGATAATAATGTGGGCCTCGCCCCCAGATTTCCATACCCGGCAAGACTGATATTGAACCAATGTGGGCCTCGCCCCTAGAATGCCATACCCGGCAGAACTAATATTGAACCAATATGGGCCTCGCCCCCAGAATGCCATACCCGGCAGAATTAATACTAAACCAATGTGGGCCTCGCCCCCAGAATGCCATATCCGGCAGAACTGATACTGAACTGATGTGGGCCTCGCCCCCAGAATGCCATACCCGACAGAACTAATACTAAACCAATGTGGGCCTCGCCCCCAGAATTCCATACCCGGCAGAACTAATACTGAACTGATGTGGGCCTCGCCCCCCAGAATGCCATACCCGGAAAAACTAATATTGTACTGTATGAGATGGTCCATTCCTGAACCGTTACTGTGATGTGGTCCATTCCTGAACCGTTACTGTGATGTGGTCCATTCCCGAACTGCGTTCCATTCTCGGATTGCCATTCTCGGCTTGTTCATTCCCGCACTGTGCTCCGTTCTTGGAGTGTCATTCTCGGATTGTTCATTCTTGAAATGTGTTCCATTCTCGGAGTGTCATTCCCGTCTTGTTCATTCTCGAACTATGTTTCCATTCCCGGAGTGCCAATCCCAGCTAGTTCATTCCCGAACTGTATTCCATTCTCGGAGTGCCATTCCCGGCTTGTTCATTCCCGAACCTTGCTCCATTCTTGGATTTCCATTCTTGGCTTGTTCATTCTCGAACTCTGCTCCATTCTCGGATTGCCATTCTTGGCTTGTTCATTCTCGAACTTTGCTCCATTCTCTCGGATTGCCATTCTGGCTTGTTCATTCGAACTTTGCTCAATTTCTTGGATTTCCATTCTTTGCTTGTTCATTCTTGAACCTTGCTCCATTCTCTGATTGCCATTCTTAGCTTGTGATGCAATGGGCCTCAACCCTAGGACTCATCCCCAAAACTGATAGTGATGTGGGCCTCGACCCTGGGACTCATCCCCAAAACTGATGCTGAAGTGGGCCTCGACCCTAGGATTCCTTCCCGGATTTATTCCAAAACTCTGCTGATATGGGCCTCGACCCTGGGACTCATCCCCAAAACTACTACTCATATGTTGATGATTCTGGTTGGCTTGTCTTTGCCACTTTCTCTTTTTCTTCTTTGAAACTTGTGAATACAAAACGAAAAAAACACAAAAAGAATGCAGAATATGTTACATGTAACTAGTGCGCATACAACTAGAACCAGGGCAGAAGGTACTGTTAAACAAATCAAGGGGGAAATTCTTCCCTTGGAAGCCAAAATCACGGTGGTCAGGTCCATTTGTGATCACCAAGGTTTTACCAGATAGAGCATTTGAGATACATAATCATGACTCCAACAAAACTTTCAAGGTTAAAAACAGGCGTGTCAAGCACTACTGGGGAGAACCGTTGGAGCGACAAAAAGAAAGTGTCACACTTTCAGATCCAGCATAAAGTTCAGGCAGTCACGTCTAGCTGACGACTTAAAACTTAGCGCTCGCAGGGAGGCAACCCATGCAATTTTTGTATATATTGTGATTTGGTGTGATTTAATTTGGTGTGTTTAGTTTTTGCAGATTAAAGTTATTTCAAAGATGGAAGAAGCTCTCGCAAATCTTCACAAGCAATTTCCTTCTCTCCCTAAAAAATCTCTAATGAAAGTTTACAAAGCTCGCTTAGAACGAATGAGACTACTGACGATCCATGGTGTGCCCAATGACATTCGTTGGGTAATTGAAGCACGAGTTCGATTGGCAGGTGAGTCTTCTGATTCTTTTATTTCACATCTGCCTGGTTTTGGAAGAAGCACCTATGCAAAGAAACGAAGAGCTAAGCAAATGGGTGTTTGTTACAAATGTGCACGATGGAATTGTAATACTCATTGTCGTTCTTTAGGAATGGTGTCTGTTAATCGCGAAGACAAAATTAAATTCATTAGGGATGGCTTGAGTAAGGAGTCGTTAGATGATATATCTTCGACTATTGAGACGCATCCCAGTGGATATGTTCACATAGACTTTCGCAGATTACATACACAATTTCAAAAAGAAAGACAACAGTTAAGTCTCGGGAATCTGACTAAAAAAGACCATGTTTGCCAATTTATAAGAAAATTGGATGGGAAGCTTGTCCCTGACGCATAGACGTTAATCAAGCTGTAAATTCTTGTACATATTATATCTCGTTGTCTTTTTCATAATAATTGTAACTTGTTTTGTTGTTTTCTTTTATTTTCTCCGACAGGATCCAGATCCTGTTGACTATCACGATCTATTTTACTATTTTGTTACTAATCGTCCTTTGGAAGATACTTGTGCTATTTTATTCACCCTTTTCAGGTACTATAAATTCAACTCATCATTGCACTTTTGAAGGCATCCATAGTTGAGAAAGAAATATAAAAAAAAAAATGGAAGCCATTTCAAAAAGACGAGTTGAGAACATCTGTGTGTTTTGCGGTAGTACTGTTGGTACTAAACCACAATACGTAGAAGCAGCACAGGAATTGGGTCGAGTTTTAGCAGCAAGGAATATGCACTTAATATATGGCGGAGGCAATCTTGGACTAATGGGGATCGTTGCAAAGGCCGTACAAGAAGAAGGCAGTCATGTTTTGGGAATCATCCCAAAACCCTTGGCAGAGGCAAATCTTATTGGATCATCAAACGGAGAGGAACTGATCGTGCCAGGTATGTTTGAACGATTGGTAGAAATGATTAACCGTGCTGATGCTTTTCTTGCTTTGCCAGGTGGTTTGGGTACATTGGAGGAAATATTTATAGTACTATCTTGGGCGAACCTGAACATACACCAAAAACCGCTTGGACTGCTCAACGTTGATGGGTTTTAATGATTTTCTTTGTGTGTTTCTTGATGATGCTCGGAGAAATGGGTTCGTGTCAAAACCTATGAAAGAACTCCTCTTTACTGCCAGGTCTGCTCCAGATCTACTAGACCAACTTATAGCATATGAACCACAAGTTGACACTATCATTTCAAAGATAAAATGGTCCGATGATGATCGTGGTAAGAAGCGTCGGATTAATTTGGATCTTAACCTTTAAATTTCTTGTAGAGTTTCAGCTAACCAGGTATTATCTTCTTAATTCTCCTTTTATCTTGATTTTTAGTTTTTGTGTTTTAGTCCAAAATTTTTCGAAAAATACAAAAAAATTAAAAAATTAATAAAAAAACAAAGGGCATATTTAAAGCTAGGTGATGGTTTGGTATCTTCCTTCACTCACTACCTTTTTATAAGGAAAAGCTGTGAAGGCACCTAGATAATCATTCATTTGTAGCGTGTTGTGATAGACTAGTTTGGAGGACTCGTTGTTTATTCCTGACAACAAGCGATAAGAGCCTAAGGGGCTTGGGTATTTAAGTGAGCCTCGCTCCACCTTCCCTCTGGGGAATCTACAACGGGAAGTCCATTCGACAGTTAGTCACACACCATAAACTGAGCCTTTGATTAAACTTCTAAAACCACATGTAAATTATAGTTATATGACCAGTAGAAATGTTTTGTTGTTATGTTGACTAAAAAGATGAAATTGGTAAGAAATAGCTGTGTAAGGAATTTCCACTCCTGAGACGTATTTCGAACCTAATTCAAAACAAGTTAATTTTTTGTTTATTCACTTTTGAATTATTAAATTTGTAAATTCTCCATAAAACTGACTAAAATGAATCTTCATATACTTAGTTAGCAGATATTATCAACATACATGGTAACATACAAACATGAGCTAAAATTGAAAAGTTTGTAATATCCAGTACTTTAGTTCATTTGGAGGAAACATCTAAAAAAATAGTGATGGAATAAAAAAAAAAAAAAAAAAAACATCTGAGATCCGAGTTATTAAGTCTGTAAGGGTATTTTAATACCTAGTGCCCTAAAACCAACTGGTTTGGGAGTCATTGGCCCAAAGCTCGTTACATGGATCAAAAATGATGAAAAATTTATATATATGTATATATATCTGAAGTCTGAGTAATTAAGTCCTTAGAGGTGTCTTAACACCTGATGCCCTAAAGCCAACTGGTTTGGGAGTCACCGACCTAAAGCTCGCTACATAGATGGAAGATATTGTATATAAATAAAAAATAGAGAAAAAATCAAAGAAAAAAATCAGAAAAATCAGAAAATTTATTTCATTACTACAAAAAGATGTGAATTCTGATAAAACTTTAGAACAAAAATATTACTCTCTTATCAACTGCACTTATGACCGTTGTGGGCAAAAATGAGTTGTTTAATATTTTGTTGGCTGTATATATGAAGAATGGTAAAAATAATAGGAGAATTTACTTATTTAGTAATTTAGAATGAAACAAAACAACTAATAACTTGGAATAGAAGTTTCACATGATTAGTCACTAACTTTTTTTTATTTCTCTTGTCTTTTTGCTTTTGTGTGCATTAGTTTCACTACCTTTTTACTTTTATAAAATGTTTGTGGGTATCATTGCTGTAAACCTTCACGAGACTACAACTCGTCCACTAGGGACACCTAGGGGTTTAAAGGCTTGTTGCATATGCTAAATGCAACCGTGATCCCTACGAAAGTGGCTTAGTTAAAATTTTATTATGTTATTTTATTTTGCTCGAGGACTAGCAAAATGTTAGGTTTGGGGGTGTGATGAGTGATAAATGTATCACTATTTCCCACTCATTTAACTTAATATTTTGTATAGTTTCTTGAGTTTTGTGAATATTTTGATGTGTTTTGTGTTATTTTGTAGATAAATAAAGTTTCAGGACATTCTGGAGGTGATTTGGAACAAAACTGTGAAATTTGGTGAAATTTGGCAAAAAGGGTATTTTGGTAATTTTGGACGTCCCGACGCAAATTTTGGTAATTTTGGGCATTCCGATACCAAAATAAAGTTTCAAGATATTCTGGAGGTGATTTGGAGCAAAATTGTGAAATTTGGCAAAAAGGGTATTTTGGTAATTTTGGGCATCCCGACACCGAGGGTATTTTGGTAATTGCACCACCATGCCACATGTCAAAGATTCAACGAGCCGTCATTTTTAGCACACCATGCCACGTGTCGAAAATTCAGCGATCCAAAAAAAAATAATAATAAAAAAATAAAAATCAGAAAAATAATAATAAAAAATTAGATTTTTTTGCTTATAAATAGATTTCGAATTTTTAGTTTCAAATTACCTCTTCCTCTGAATCCTTATAAATAAAAGAGAGTTCTTCTTATTTGCTTCTTTTATTCAGTTTTATTTACGCTTTGTAGTAGTAATTCTATCCATCTATGAGGGGGTAACTTCTCTATGCTGAGGTAATGAGGTAATACTTTTACTTTTGCTATTTAGATTAATCTCCCTTTAAAATAATATATAAACTACTTAAAATCTGAATTAATAAAGGATACCGCCATTCTGGACGGTTGGTTATTCAATTTAAATTGGTTAATCTTGACTTAATGAGGATACCGCCATACTGGTCGGTTGGTTTAAGTTTATATTTCTGTTCCGCCTTATGGCTGGTATATTTGAATTTGACTTAATCAGGATACCGCCATTCTGGACGGTTGGTTTAAAATATCACAAGATTATATATTATTTTATTGGGAGATATCTAAATAGTAAATAGTAGAAGTTGATTCCTTTTGCCTTAGCATTTCTTTTCGTTTCTTTGCAAATTACTACTTTACAAATACTTTTCAGCAATTTCTATTTATGTCTTTTAAGTTTTTATCAGTTTTAGTTATGTGTTGTAACTAAGTTAAATATCTAGGGTTGTGATAAAATCTAATATCACCAGTTTATAAAGGGTTAGATTATAGTATGGGTAATTAAAGAATTATTTGTTGAGTCATAATCTTAAAGCCTTTTTATTAACTGGCCATTAATAAAATTGATTAGTTAAACTTAAAATGAACTAGACATAGGGATTTTAAGTTTAAGACCTTATACTCAACAACCCACGATCTTCTTTAAGGATAGATAAACCTTTAATAGATTTCCTTACAGGATAGAAATATACCTGTTGGGCGGGGGTCATCAATAATTGGAATTCAATCTTAATGAATCTAGGTAATTTAATTGACATAGACATATGATTCAATTTGATTATTCTAGGTATTTGTAAATGACCATCGGAAGAGGCTTTTACATAATTTAGTATTCCAGATTAATAATTTAATATTTTACCCAACTATGATTTAACTACTTCATCTTTTAATTAATATTGGAAGAATTCACAACCCTAGATAGTCTTAATTCTCATTAATCTACTGTCATATTTCTTTTACTTGTTTTAAATTTAGAATCATCATTATCTTTTCAAACAACTTGTTAGATATTAGTAATCACTTGACCTCATAAAATTAATAGAATAGATATTAAGTCCTCGTGGGATCGATACTTTTTATACTACTTGAACGATACGTGCGCTTGCGTTATACGTGTGTGTTTACGCCGGTCAGCCAACAAACCACAACTTGGACAAGACACCAATATGGAACAAAGCCTTCGTGATTCAAACACATCCTCGACGGACAAAGGCCTTGACTTTGGCCAACAAGTCAATGCCAATCTTGGATCTTGAGTAGGAATCACTCAATGGAAGGAAAAACGCTTAATATTTGTGAGGGTTTTTCGCCTGCAAATTGGCAACCAATTTATTATCTTTGTAAAGGTCTCATCATCATACACCCTTAAACATGCATTCTAAATACATAATAAAGCGCGTATAAATAAATAATAATGATATGCGGATGGATACTTTACACATTGATCCTAGATCAAATCTCTCCCTTTCTCTCTCCCGCTAGCACATGTATTACTTCTACCTGTTACACTACACTTCTAAAGAAACCTCATTTACATTGAGGGGAATAGGTGAGAAGAGAATACAAAGAATAAGGAGGTAATAAGGCTGGACTCACAGGTCCAATTAATAAATCAAATTTATTACAACAATTTCTAAAATTGCCCCACCCATCTAATATCCATCCAATATACATTATTCATGCATCGCAACCATGTATTCACACAAGCATGTTATCAATCAATCTAATCAAATTAAATAATCTGATAATTAATGACCATCTAATGTTCAAACAACGATTTGATTTTGCGCGAGTCAAACTCGTTTTGCAAATAAGTACTCAAAGTACGAATTCTTGAATTAAATTAAATTACAAAATTAAATCCAATTCAATTTGTATTTAATACTAATTCACTATTTAATTTCAAATTAAATATTACACTTTATTAATAAACCTTTACGACTTAAATTCCAAATTTAATCATTACGGGTCTCAAAGCCCGATTAATATCCAATATTAATTTAATTAAAGTCCAATGGGCTTTTAATTAATTTCTTTAAGGCGTGGACTTTTTGGTCAACTCGGGTCAAACCCAATAACCAAAGTCCAATCCGAGAGTTACCCCATAAGCCCAGAAATAAATTTAGGCTCATTAGGCCCAATTAAACTTTAAAGGTCCATTAGTCACATTTGGGCTTTATGGAAGCGATTTTGGGCCCAATTGGATCCAATCCATTTGGCCTAAACCTAACTTGGTACAACCAAGCCCAATAACAACTTTAAAATCCCAATTTACAAAATAGGCCCAATTTAATTAAATTCCAAAAATCCAAATTCTTAATTTAATAAACAAAGTGCATAACATAATTAATTACCCAATTAACATTTCTAAAACATCAATTAGCCTAATTAATCCTGCTCTTCATCATTAAATCATGTCCAACATAATTTAATCAAAATCAAACCCAAACATGCTTCATTAGTTCGGCTATTGTGGGGAATTATGTCCAATTTTAATCCAATCCAATTGAATCCAATTAAACATTAAATCAATATCCCCTAATATTTCCAACACATCCAAAGATCAAAAAATCAAAAAATCCAAGACTAAATCGGGCATCAAACTCTCGGCCAAGCAAGAGATTTGGGGAAAAATGTTCCAAACATAATTTAATCAAATTGATCCAATCAATCATCCACTAAACATCAATTTAGCATATTAAATCGTCCAATTTCATTATTCATGCTCAAAATCAATCTACCCAATTTAAGCCCTAAGTATTTTCATGCTCAATATTGGCTCAAGATACCATTGTTGGAATTCTCTAAGGTCCCAAGGATCATTATCAAGCATGAAACAAGTGCAAATACAATCAAAGAAGTCGCGGAATACTCACATCGATCGGTTGAGCGACGCTGCAAGCAACAAAAATTTATTTTCTGCCCTCTGGGCATTCGGCAGTGGCAGTGAGTTGCTCCTTCATTTTCAGCCATGAATCATCTTCGACAAGCTCCAAGCTTTGTGATTTGATTCCATGCTCATGGGTGGACTTCCCTATCACCTTCGCATGACTTCGTAGTTTGCTAGCACTCTTGATTTTTCAACAAAATCATGACTCTAAGCTTCCCTATGGCTCTCGATTTTCAACAGAAAAACAGAAGGTTTTTCAGCCCCTTGGGCGTGAGAGAGGAAGAAGAAAGAGAGGAGAGAGTTGGTTGTGTGTTGACTAATTGATTTCCAAAAAATCAATTAACATATACCACTATTGATTTTTCAAAAAAATCAAGCCATAAATGCTTGCCAACCATACACATCACTCCATCAATCCATCAATTAATGAATAGTGACTGGCGTCAATCACTCAAAGTGAAAGAAATCTATCACTTGATTGACGAATGATGTGACGCTAGATGCGACTAGCGATTTGACGATTGATTTGACTTGCGTGCCGCACTCGAATTCGAAATGCGAATGCGTTCACAAATAATCCCGGGCTCGGGTTCGTTAATTCCAAATTAACGAATTATCTGTTGCGACGTAATTAAATCTAATTTAATTAAATAATCATGCCTAGCATAATTACTATTCACGTCGCTAACGAATTAATTCTAAATTAATTCGTTCGCCGGAATTAAAATCTAATTTTAATTCTGCGTCGAAATCCAATTTCGTTTAATATATCAAATATATTAATTAATCTATTAATTCCAAATTAATCGTTTTTTCTCTCTTTAATGATATTTTTTCCCAGATAAAATATCTCTGCAATTAATCCCAGATTAATTTTCTCTCTCTTCTAATTAATCCCAGATTAATTTAGAGTGTGAGTCATACGTCATCGGTGAATCTTCGGGAAGCGACCCATGAGATCCCCAGATATGTTGGTAGTAAATTCGGTCGTCGGACTATCCGAACACGTAGGTACCTAGTACTATGTTATACCCATTTACAAGACAAGGTTGGCTTCTAGCAAAGCACCATGCCTACCCAATTCTGCAGAAACATGCTTGCAGGAATAAGCGATCTATATCAGGCGTAGTATACATAGTATTGTGTATGTCGATCCAGTATCGGATGATCACGTGCTAGGCCTGGGGCTGGAATTGTGTCTGCCCCGTACGAAGCACATGTCGGATGTCTGGCAACTAGTCTCTATAATCGGATATACATGACTTTGTCATAATATCCCGATAGCTGCAGCATTTAAGAAAACCAGTCTCGTATACTACGTGACCATCATCTCCACTATGACTGGAGTGATACTTCCGTCTTGACATCACACCCAACACACTACGATTCTCGATATACCCAAAAGTGGATTACACAAAAACCGGTTAAAGCCCTGGACGACCAAAACCAAAGCATATTGATTGTCGCAAGTATTAGCGGTGCAAGTATTAGGTTAATACCAAATACACCTACCCTGATTTCTTACTTCCATAGACACATAGTCATACTCCAATGGAATTCCGAGGGGGGTCTATCCAGAGCGAATGATGTTTCCCATACCATCGGTAAAACACAACCTCCTATTACACTTGCATGACTATCCTATACCCAAATATATGAGAACTATGTTGTTGGCCCTCACAACTCGCACAAGTGTAAAACTAGTCTTTACGCATTTATCGATGTCCAATCTCGATAATACTCTGACTATGGATATTTGATGATTTATCCTTCGTGGATGATACTGTCTCATATCATTCGCAATCTAGAAAAATCATAGGGACCTCCTATCATTTATATATCTAGGTGATCTAATACAAATGATAAGGTGCAATCTCCTTTGTCACATAGTTATTTGTACAACAACACCATGATCTGTACAAATAGTGACGCTATGGGTCATAATTGTCCAACACCAAAACCCATTTGTTTTGATTTTTCTACAAGCCTAAACATGTTACTATATATTCTAAGCATAAAACTCATAAAACATGCAAAGAACATAACCTAAACATAAACTATCAAAAGAACTCTAATTAAACAAAAAGAAAAAGACTTACTTGAATCGAAGACTCCTCCAGTCCTCCCTCCAATCTACAAGCTTTTCTCGAACTCAGCAAGCTCTTCCATGTTCCAAAGAGCCACCCAACTGTGTGGCCTCCAAAGATGCACACACCAAAGCCAAAACTCAACGGCAAGAATACGCCTTGAGTGCACATGTATTTTGCCCTTGGTGCTAGCCTAGGAAAATAACTCAAAACTTTTAACTCGAAGTTCCTTTAGTCAATTAGACTTAAGGATCCTCAAAATCAGTGGCTTACTCTTAAACTTTAGAGTTGCTCACTTATATAAACCCAAGATTTGAAAGGTTTGGTGAAAAAATTGTGAAGAATTCTTTGGGTTTATATAGTGCTCCAAAGACAACAAAATTAATTAAGAATCTGATGTGGGATAAAAGCTAATTTAATCTTAGCCATTGGATCTTAATTTAGTGGTTTAATGAGATTATAAAACCCTAATAAGAGTTTGGCCGAATTGGAATTCAAAACAAATAACAAAAAAAAAAAATTACTATTCACTTACTTTCACGCGTTACTATTCATGTGAATTTAGTATTAATTTTTTTTATTCCAATTCCAAAGTGCCCCTATCGTCATTCACCAATCCCTAAGCCACTATGGAACCTCATAAATGATCTGTTCAATAATTAAACACATTGAACCATTTATGAACAATTCCTACACAATCATATATGCTGTTAAATATGTATTGTGCACTTTAACCATTGATTTCGACTTTGTTGTGTGTGACCTTTTGGGTTCCCCTCAAGTTGGACATGAAATGAATCGTGATAATTTAATCGAACATAAATTATCCTCCGATCAGATGGTCGTTCGATTTCAATGACCAAGGTTGACATCTAGCAACATGCCAAGGCCCCCAAATGAGAAGGAAAGATATATATACCCATTCTGTATATGATTTACATATGATACGGTCCCTCGCCTCACTATATCCCCACCTATTGACCTAGGGTACGGAAAGTGTCTACCCATATGGTCAAAGGTATGATGTTGATAGTGTCATGAATCGTGCTAACCCAAGAATCTCACATGATTCTTCCGCTGTGGCCACAGTCTCAAGCACTGATCACACATATCAACCCGCGAACTGGAATACTACTCTTATAAGAAAATATTATCCGAGAGAGTGGCGATTCTCTGTTGTATCTTTACAAACTTCATGTGTTTCAACAAATGAACCAATCATACCCTTATGACCGGATCTTTTGAACCGGGGAAGGAGAATGTCAAAGTTATTTGATCCACACATAAGATTGTAAAGACCTCAAGTCTAAGGACTAGTCATATAATCGATACATGAAAGTTCTCACAAACAATGGGATAAACACTCCATATGAAAACTTTCGGCGGTCAGTTCGATGGACACGAGCAACTCATGCATCCATGTGATACACCAAGCGGACGGATCTCCGCTAGTAGCCTATGAGATCGGCTACCCCACTTAAGGGCGGATCATATCATCATGCTAGTCTCTCGCTTTGTGAACGCCCAGATTATTCACAAAACTATGACTATGAACATTTAAGAGTAATGATTCTCATAAGGCGTGGAAGCCATCGTCTTATTACTCCAAGGGCTTTATTACAGTGTTGATGATTCATATAAGTTATGTAAGACACGTATAATAAAGATTGTCATTTTATTAATTAATGAAAATATTACAAATACATGTACATATAGCCCATCCACAAGTTGGGTATAGGGCATATCCCTAACAATCTCCCACTTGCACTATAGCCAACTAGTATGAATCTGGACACCATACTCTCGGGTGTGCCTATCATGCTTTTGTTGAGTCAGCCCTTTAGTCAGAGAATCTGCAAGATTATCTTCTGTGGGTATTTTCTCTATAATAACTTCTTTTCTCTCAACAATCTCCCTGATGAGATGAAATCGCCTGAGTACATGCTTGGATTTCTGGTGGGACCTTGGTTCCTTTGATTGAGCAATGGCGCCCGTGTTGTCACAGTACATCGTGATGCCATTCTTTATCGCAGGAAGCACTTCCAGTTCCGTGATGAACTTCTTTATCCAGACTGCTTCTTTAGCTGCCTCAGATGCTGCAATATACTCGGCTTCAGTGGTGGAGTCCGCTGTAGTTGACTGCTTTGAGCTTTTCCAACTGACAGCACCGCCATTCAAAGTAAACAGATATCCTGTTTGCGATCTGCTGTCATCCCTATCGGTTTGAAAGCTCGCATCACAGTAACCAATGACTTTCATCTCAGAACAATCTCCGTATGTCAAAAACACATCCTTAGTTCTTCTCAGATACTTGAGGATTGTTTTGACAGCTGCCCAGTGTTGCTCACCAGGATTTGCCTGATACTGCTCGTTATGCTAAGAGCATAAGAGACATCAGGTCTTGTACATAGCATGGCGTACATGATCGATCCTATTGCTGAAGCATAAGGATCCTACTCATACGCTCTCTATCTGAAGGAGTATGTGGACATTGCTCCTTAGATAATTTGATTCCATGACAAGTAGGTAAATTACCTCTTTTGGAATCTTCCATTTTGAATCTTTTCAAAACTTTATCTATGTACGTAGATTGAGAAAGTCCTAACAACCTCTTAGATCTATTACGGTAGATCTTAATGCCGAGGATGTAGGCTGCTTCTCCCAAATCTTTCATGGAGAGAAATTCTGAGATAACCATTGCTTGGTGGCTTGCATCATGGGAATATCATTCCCGATGATTAATATGTCATCGACATATAATACAAGAAATACAACAGCACTCCCACTACTTTTCCTGTAAACACAAGGCTCGTCTACATTTTTGATGAAGTCAAATTCTTTGATTGTCTCATCAAATCGTATATTCCAACTTCTGGAGGCTTGCTTGAGTCCATAAATGGATCGTTTAAGCTTGCATACTTTATTATGATCATCCTTAGATGCAACCCCTCAGGTTGTGTCATATAGACTTCCTCTACGAGGTTCCCATTAAGGAAAGCTGTTTTGACATCCATCTGCCAAATCTCATAATCAAAGTGTGCAGCTAGTGCCAGTAAAATTCGAATGGACTTTATCATTGCAACAGGCGAGAAGGTTTCCTCATAGTCAATTCCTTGGATTTGTCTATAACCTTTCGCCACCAACCTAGCCTTATAGGTTTGGATGTTGCCTTCTGCATCAGTTTTACGCTTGTAAATCCACTTGCAGCCTATTGGTTTTATCCCTTCAGGTGCATCTACCAAGTCCCAGACTTGATTCTGATACATAGAGTCTATTTCGGATTTCATGGCCTCAAGCCACTTGACTGAATCAATGTCACGCATTGCTTCGTCATAACTGGTGGGATCGTCATTATCAATGACCTGATCATGTTCCTCATCAATATGGAAACCATATCTTTCAGGCTCATGTCTTTCCCTACCAGACCTTCTGAGTTCATAACCTTGTGGTTGTTCCGTCGCTGCCCTTTTGAGGGGCCTGGGGTTTAGTTTATGTTAGTTTGTTCTTCTCGTACCTCATCGAGGTCAAGTCTACTCCCACTATATTTCTTGAGAAGGAATTCATTCTCTAGAAATTTAGCATTTCGTGAGACAAATGTTCTTTGTTCATTTGAGACGTAGAACACGTATGCTCTTGAGTTCAAGACATATCCTACAAATTTACATTTAACTGCCCAATCTTCCAATTTGTTAGTTTGTGTGAGCTTGGCATATGTGTCACATCTCCAAACTCTTAGATAACTAAGACTAGGACGTTTCCCAGACCATAACTCATATGGTGTTTGACTAACAGTCTTGGAGGAACTTGGTTTAGTAGTAGTGTTGCAGTTTCTAAAGCAAGACCCCAAAATGAAAGAGGTAGATCCGTGTCTGGCATCATTGATCGGACCATATCTAATAATGTCTGATTTCTCCTTTGGAGACCCCATTATGCTGTGGAGTTCCCGGAGGAGTCCACTGGGAAACAATGCCATTTTCTCTCAAGTAATCTTGAAATTCGTTGCTTAAGTATTCACCACCTCGGTCAGACCTTAGTGACTTAATACTTTTATTAAGCTGGTTTTCTACTTCAGCTTTGAAGTCTTTGAATTTCTCAAAGGCTTCAGATTTGTACCGCATAAGGTACACATACCCATATCGCGAGTGATCATCGATAAAGGTAATGAAGTAGGAGAATCCACCTCTAGCGGTGACTGACATTGGTCCGCATACATCAGAATGTATGAGTTCTAATGTCTCCGTTGCACGCTGTCTTTTACCTTTGAAGGGTAATTTGGTCATTTTACCAAGTAAACAATCCTCACAAGTTCCATAAGTTTCATATTTGAAGGGTCTGAAATACCCATCCTTATGTAGCTTAGTTAATCTTGTTTCATTGATATGACCTAAGCGACTGTGCTATAGAAGTGATTCATTGAGATTATTCGAGTTAACGTTGTATATATTAGAGGTTGAACATTCTTTGTTAGTTTGTAAGACATAGATACCATTATTCAAAATACCATCTCCAATTTTATTTCATTGAAATAAATAGAACATTCATTACAACTTATTAGGCATGAAAAGCCTTATTACATAAAGAAGAAATTGAAATGATGTTCTTTACTAGAGAAGGTACATAAACACAATCTTCTAAGTTTAAAACTAAACCATTCGGAAAACTAATGAATAAGTCCCCACGCACAATGCAGCCAGTTTTGCTCCATTACCCATGCGTAAGTCAACCTCCCCATGACGGAGTCTCCTACTGTTTCTCAGGCCCTGCACATTGTTACACAAGTGAGTCCCACAACCGGTGTCAAACACCCAAGTAGAAGGTTCAGAGTTTTGAGAATATAGTTCAATCATATACAACATACCTGAAGCATTGGGCTTCTTGGCCTCTTGGCTTCCCTAGCTTCCTTGGCTTTCAAGGATCTGCAGTCTTTCTTCCAATGACCCTTCTTCCACAAAAGAAAAAATTTCCAATTTCCTTTTTCTTCTCCACTTACCATTGGGCTTTAGGTGATCTGGAGCCTTGGCCTTGCCCTTATTTTCTTTGGGCCTCGTGGCTTCAGGTCCGTACCCGTAAGCATGACGGAGGTTTTAAATTCAAGGATTCTCTGCTTGCTTTATCAGATTGTGCAATTATGCTAAAGTAGCTTCTTTATCAGACAGATGAAACTGCATAATAAAGTTAGAGAATTCTTTTGGTAAGGACTGAAGAATTAGATCATGACATATCTCATGATCCATGATGAACCGAGGTTGGCCAATTTTTCAATGTGTCCAATCATCTTAAGCACATGTCCACTAACAGATCCTTCCTTATACCTTGTTTGGAATAAGGCACATGACACTTGGAATCTCACGGTATGAACGGAAGTTGCATACAACTCCTTCAAGTGAAAGATGATGGTTTGAGCATCCATATCTTCGTGAGCTTTCTGAAGTTCGTCCGACATAGAGCCAAGCATTATGCAAACTGCTTGCTCATCATCATCGACGTGTTTCTTCCAAGCATCGAATGTATTTTGGTCAGCATCTTCTGCGGGTTCAGGGGGAAATGGTCTTTCAAGAACATAGAAAATCTTTTCTTGTCGTAAGACAATTTTAAGGTTTCTAAACCAGTCATTGTAGTTGTCCCATTTTGAGCTTATGCTCATCAAGGATGGAACGAAGTGATACTCTATTTGCCATTTGAATGTTTGTGAAATATTTTAACCCACCTGTTAAGAGAGAATTTAAAATAGGAATATGTTTTCATTAATGTTTCATAATAACATGGGTTTTAATATTATGAATTTGCTCCCACTCAATTGTTTTAAAATTTTAAGCAAATCGCATCAACCCCAATATGATGGATTTCTTGTGGGCAAGGATCCCATTATCATCATTTCATAACTCCGACTAGGGCCGGTCGTTATAAAATATGATAATTAGGTAGGTTCCCAACCAATTTATGATATAAATCACAATTTCTTGATCATTGGGTTGGGCAATCAAACATGCCATAGCTTATGCTAGTCCTTGTGGACACCCAATCTTTGCCACTAAGTTATAACACCACGCCTAAGGGTCGCTGCGTCTTATGACTCAGAAAAGTCAAACCATTGCCAATAGTACGATTTAGGGACAAATTGGTATTGGTCATTTGGTAAAGCCTAGTCCTGCCAATACGGTTTAAGCCCTTTGGGTCTATACTTTACAATGGGAGGCAAATTTTAGACTTAAATTATTATTGAGGATTTTAGCAAGTTTAAGTGAATAACTGTCAAATGGATTCCTCTATTGAAAATTCCCCAGAGGGAGGGTGGAGCGAACTCTCTTAAATACCCTTACCTCTTAGGCTCTTATCGCCTTGGTGACAGGAATAAACAATAGATCCTCCAAATTAGTCCAACACTTTAAATATGCTTTAAGGTAAGCTTTGAGTAAATGATTATCTAGATGTCTTCACAGCTTTTCTTTTGGCTATAAAAAGGTAGTGAGTGAAGGAAGACACCAAATCATTATCTAACTCTAGTAATACCTTTGGTTAAATTAACTTTAGTTTGGAAAGTTTTATTAACGCCTTGGTCCCACCCCACTTGTATCTTTTATAATGTCTTTTATTATAAACAAGTGATTTATATTTATTATCCTCAAAGGTAATAAATCTCTAAGTTCATCACGGAATAATTACTTAGCTAAGGGATAAGCAATACACTCTCTATTTCTTAGAAAGTCTCTAGATGCTTGCACCCTAAAATAATCATGCCAATTCTAATCATACATAAATCATCAAGCATATGAGTTTTAATATGTTGGAATTATTTTAGGCATTAAATAACTTTGATTAATATTTAATTATGATATTGCATTTTATTTTATTCAAATAAATTTACTATTCACGTTTTTCTACAGACGTGTGAAATTTAAATGCAATTTCACAATTCAAATCTTAACCAAATCATGCAAAACTTGTGCCTAAAATTAAGTTCAGGGTGTTAGCTTTCCAACGAGATTTTAAACACCCAATTTCGAGTACAAATAAGTGATAACTAATCAAAACAAAAACGGCGCTCTGATACCACTGTTGGGAAGCGGCGGCGCGAGTGCGCAGCGGAAAACAAAATTATTATGCCGCTTTCCCTTTGCCCAAAACCCATTTGTTTTGATTATTCTACAAGCCTAGGCATGTTACTATATATTCTAAGCATAAAAACTCATAAAACATGCAAAGAACATAAACCTAAACATGCTAACTATCATAAGAACTCTAATAAAATAAAGAAAGAAAAAGACTTACTTGAACCGAAGACTCCTCCAGTCCTCCCTCCAATCTACAAGCTTTTCTCGAACTCAGCAAGCTCTTCCACGTTCCAAAGAGCCACCCAAGTGTGTGGCCTCCAAAGATGCACACACCAAAGCCAAAACTCAACGGCAAGACTACGCCTTGAGTGCACAGGTATTTTGCCCTTGGTGCTAGCCTAGGCAAATACCTCAAAACTTTTAACTCGAGGTTCCTCTAGTCAATTAGACTTAAGGATCCTCAAAATCAGTGGCTTACTCTTAAACTTTAGAGTTGCTGACTTATATAAACCCAAGATTTGAAAGGTTGGGTGCAAAAATTTGTGAAGAATTCTTTGGGTTTATATAGTGCTCCAAAGACAACAAAATTAATTAAGAATCCGATGTGGGATAAAAGCCAATTTAATCTTAGCCATTGGATCTTAATTTAGTGGTTTAATGAGATTATAAAACCCTAATAAGAGTTTGGGCCGAATTGGAATTCAAAACAAATACAAAAATAAAAAAATTTATTATTACACGATACTATTCACGTGAATAGTACTTTTTTATTTTTTATTTATTCCAATTCCCAAAGTGCCCCTATCGTCATTCACTAATCCCTAAGCCACTATGGAACCTCATAAATGATCTGTTCAATAATTAAACATATTGAACCATTTCTCAACAATTCCTACAACAATCATATATGTTGTTAAATATGTATTGTGCACTAATAACCATTGATTTCGACTTTGTTGTGTGTGACCTTTTGGGTTCCCCTCAAGTTGGACATGAAATGAATCGTGATAATTTAATCGAACATAAATTATCCTCCGATCAGATGGTCGTTCGATTTCAATGACCAAGGTTGACATCTAGCAACATGCAAAGGCCCCCAAATGAGAAGGAAAATATATATACCCATTCTGTATGCGATTTACATATGATACGGTCTTTCGCCTCACTGTATCCCCACCTATTGACCTAGGGTATGGAAAGTGTCTCCCATATGGTCAAAGGTATGATGTTGATAGTGTCATGAATCGTGCTAACCCAGAATCTCACATGATTCTTCCGCTGTGGCCACAGTCTCAAGCACTGATCACACATTTCAACCCGCGAACTGGAATACTACTCTTATAAGAAAATATTATCCGAGAGAGTGGCGATTCTCTGTTGTATCTTTACAAACTTCATGTGTTTCAACAAATGACCCAATCATACCCTTATGACCGAATCTTTTGAACCGGGGAAGGAGAATGTCAAAGTTATTTGATCCACACATAAGATTGTAAAGACCTCAAGTCTAAGGACTAGTCATATAATCGATACATGAAAGTTCTCACAGACACATGGGATAAACACTCCATATGAAAACTTTCGACGGTCAGTTCGATGGACACGAGCAACTCATGCATCCATGTGATACACCAAGCGGACGGATCTCCGCTAGTAGCCTATGAGATCGGCTACCCCACTTAAGGGCGGATCATATCATCATGCTAGTCTCTCCACTTTGTGAACGCCCAGATTATTCACAAAACTATGACTAGGAACATTTAAGAGTAATGATTCTCATAAGGCGTGGAAGCCATCATTATTACTCCAAGGGCTTTATTACATTGTTGATGATTCATATAAGTTATGTAAGACACGTATAATAAAGATTGCCATTTTATTAATTAAAGAAAATATTACAAATACATGTTATATAGCTCATCCACAAGTTGGGTATAGGGACATATCCCTAACACCAACACCGCATCGCGACGGTACTGGGGAAATTTTTATAGATTCGATTATGGAATGTGACGTCATGACACCCATGGACTTGCGCCACAACATGGAGACTGAGGATGTTCACTGGTTTACGCTTGATTCAGAATTCCCCAAACAATTTTAGTTTATTCCAGTTTCACCCTAGTGTGTTAGAGAGCACCCTAAGGGTCTCGAATCAGCTCACATACATATATTACATCATGATATAAGTATGATACGCTTTGTAGTGGTAGTAATTACTTGAGTAGATAAACTTAGCCAATTCTGTAATATATTTCTCAGTCCATTTTCTAATCAAGATTATTAATTATAGATCATCATAGGAACCGTAATTTCCTTCGGCAAAATGAGTAATGTTAGACAGATTCCAAAACTGGGAATAGACATTTTTTCCTTAAGTTGATTTTCATTATATTATTTTTAATATCTGACTTACTTTTCCGCATTTAGGGTATTAGCCGAGTTTTCTTTCATATATGTTTGAATAAAGAATATTCTGAGAAATGATTTAGAAAAGTAATGATCACAGAAGCACGATTTTATGTTTTCGAGGCATAGGGGAAAACTCACCTCAGTATGCAACTTGACTCAAATATGGAATTGATGGATTCAGATATCGTGTGTACACGCAGTTTAGGATAATGGATGACATATGCCCATCGATCCTAGATTCAGAGTCTAGAGGATAGCATAGATCTGCACCACCGGCTCTAAATTTTTGGCTTAGGGGACGGCGATGCGTAATGCCCCAAGACCACCAGATTTCAGGGCTAGGGGGACGGCGATACGTAACGCCCATAGACCATAGTTTTAGGGACAGGTAGTGGCATGATTTGGGGGATGGCGATATGTAACTACACAATGTCATGGATTTGCACTATTGGCTCTAATTAGGCGTATGGTGGGATGGTGATATGTTACACCCCCATGCGTCAGGTTTTTCAGCAGACACTCAGATACAGATTTTCAGAAAATAGGCTTTCAAAGATATATTTTCAGAAACAATATTTTGAGAGATGTGATTTTCAGAAAATACTAGTCTAATAGAAGTTTTCCCAGAGAAACAGTTTTATGAAAAAAAGTTGTTTTCAGAAAGAAAAGAAGTTTCCAGAAAAATTTCAGAAAAAGAGATTTGAGAAAAGCTTTTATGAAGATTAAGTTTTTCCAGAAATGTTTTCAATGAACATTTTTATAAGTAATTAAAATTCTGATTAAAACCTTCCACTCACTAGGTCGTTCAAACGATCTAACCCCTCACTCCCAGTTTCTTTATTTTGCAGGTCACCGGAGGACAAGCTCGAGAGGATGGATACTGATGGCAGTCACCAGGGTGTTCGATCCACAGGTCAAGTCAGAGATAGAGTTCAGTCATATCAAGTAAAGTAAAATTTCAAATGTTTGAGTAATAAAGTTATGTATAAGTATTTTATATAGATTTGTTAAGACAAATAAGGTTGAGTTTTTAGTTGTGTGTATTATTTTACATTCTATGTCATGGGTTTTGGTAATGGTCCCATACATGAGATTATGTTTGAGAAAAGAGTATCAATGTTGTTCATAGTTAGGAAGTTATAGGCTTAGGGGGATATTGCGGCCTATTCCCTGCCTATAGCATCTCCCGGATTGGGGATGTTAAAAAGATGGTATCAGAGCATGGTCTAAGGAGTCAGTGACTACAGTGGGTAGAGTACTTGGGTCTTGTATATGTAGTATACCCGGAGTACTAGTATACGAGGCACTACCTCTCCAGTATCCGATCCTCGAGTATGTCCACAAAGTTCTATAGACAGGTTAGTAAGAATTTCTGAACTATTAGAATATCCATCCTTATGAAGTAATTATTCTCTAAAATTCCTTCCGTAGTTACCCTGGTTCATTTATCAAAATATCTAAGGCAAGTTATGAACATAAATAGTACGCTTCTAAGAATATTTCACTCTAGAGAGTGGGAAGAGAGAAAAAATAGAAAGAAAAAATATGGAATGATACATAGATGTTCAAACAACTAGAGACAATAAGTGGGAAAGACACAAAAGTAGATAATAAAGAGAACACTAAAACTTATAGCAGTAAAAGGAATATAGCAAGCCTGAGTAAGAATAAGAGTACCAAATAGACCCATGTAAGGTCTCTTTTTTTTCGTAAGATTCCTTCATTCCTTAGAAAATTTCTTCAAGCCAAACCAATACCCTTTGAGTACCTCATATAGATAGCAAGCTCTCTGAATAGCAAAGGATAGTCAGAAACATAAGAGAGGAAAAAAATCAGAATTAGACATGGGAATCCCGATAAACTAAAGATGTCAATAAGGGAGAAGAGATTATAGGTCCCCAAACCCAGGCTCGCAAGTAAGTAAATGAAGGTCGTAAGAAAAGATGATTATTTACCTTACTATAAGAGACCTGACATAGTTGCGATCCTAAGTTACCTAGATTCTCATTCCTCAGTAATATCGGTTGAAGAAGCTATCTTGAAGGAGTCTATCTTATACCTATCTTATCTGAGTAATAGACTCTACCAAGACATAGAATATCAGAACAAGGAACGTCGACATCTGTAGAGACATAAACTGATTGTCCCAGCATGTGCCAGCATAGAAAGAGATGACCGTACAGAAACTCAGTTCGCATAATGTTAATATTCTAAGACAAGAGTAGTGAATTTGTAAGGATGGTTTACCTAGAAGAGACTAAGGAGACTTCTAAGGTCAAACAAATAAGAACCCGATCTAAGACAAGATAAGCAAGTTCATAGTATTAGTGAGAACTTATAGATTATACTAATACCAGTAGGAATCCACGTAAGTTTAAAAGAGCAGACCCATGAGAATTGAATATATGAGAAGACAGTAAAGTAAGACAGAATACCATAGCTGCGATTTATAGCAAGAGTAGAGATTCAGAAACTAGATCATAAGATGAACGACCATTAGGCTCAGCAACACAACCGAAAGCTAATAGATAGAATATAGAAACAATTCAAAAGGATACGGCTAATAGTAAGGAAGTTCAAATAATAAGAATAGATAATGTAACTTGAGGACAATATGTAAATGAATACTTTGGGTTGATTGATAAATATTAAGGAACATTAAGACATGAAACAGTCGATATAGCTTCCAATGAGATGAATAGTAAATAACAGAAATGCGTATTCATAGATCTCTATGGAATGCATTGACTCACCCCCACTACTTAGAGCTCAGTAAGGAGAAGAACCAGTGAAGAAGTGTATTTGATAGATTAGACGGATCACGAAATGGCTAGATAACCAAACCAATAAGTTCAACGGAACATAGATAAGAAATATGAGGTAGAATAATTTGAAGTGACAGTGAGTCGAGCCAAATCTAGAAGCCACCATTGAATTTGAAACCCTTTAGGGAGTCAAGGCTCAAAAATACGAAGGGACCAGAGAGAGCGACTCTCAAGAATATAGATAAAAGAGTCCCATTGTATTGAGAAGGAAAAACTAGATGGAGAATAGCACATGAACCAAAATATTTAGTAAAAAATGTCCTAAGAAATCAAAGTTAATGAAGTTTCCAGAGGAGAAAAGACGTAAGGAGTTCAAGGAACTGAGATGAGAAAGAAATCTAAGAAGTAGAGTAAAATTTATAAGGAGGAATAACAAATGGAGTATAGTACGACTTTGAGAGAAAGTAACGACGTAAGATGATTAAGCAACAAAGACTAGTAGGAAGAGGTACATAGGTAACATGATGGAGTATTTAGAGAGCATGACTCTAGAGAAGGTTCACAATAAGAGATAGTATGATCGATAGTCGGAAAGAGGATCAAGAGTGAAGTTGAAGCAAAAGATAATTCAAATAGTACCTAGCATATGTATTTTACTGCGGAAGCCGACACTAGTAAACATGAGAATCCTAGACTTATAAATGACCAACAAGCATAAATACAGCACGGGGGGCTAGTGAGGTCAGCACAACCGAAAAGGTTTTAGGACCAAATCCCACCCTCTCAACCCCCGTTACTCCACAGTAGTTAAGATGTACCTCGATGACCGCCTCAAGATATCCCCAGAAACAAATGAGACCATAAATGTAGTATATATCCTATAAGGTAGGGTAAGAGATAATTGAAAGATAATACCCTCAATATAAAAAGACAAATATATAGGAATTAGAAGTTCCATGAATAGTTAAGAGCAGGAAAGAAGACAAAAAAGACACCAAATAAAAGGTACATGTAGAACTGTTGAGTTGGGACATAGACGTATAGTAATCAGACATAGACGTATAGTAATAAGATCGATTTGTAATTGTACTAGAGAATATTAAGCTTTTCCGGAGTTGGGATAAGACTGGAATTTTATTATAGGAGTAAGAGGAGAAAGATAATGCATTGAATAACTTGAAAAGAGACTTATTGAAGTATAACCTAGAGACGATCAAGGAAACTAAGAATACTGATATTCTTGAGATCGGAACATCACTTGACAAGATAAGAATCGAGGGATAATTGAAGGTGGTGTATTCTAGAGTGTAAGTAGGCAAGGAAAGACTAGTCAACGTGAAAGACAGTAATCATATTTGTACTAGCAAAGAAATTTAAAGGTGCAAAAGAGTACGAACATAGACCAGAACAGAATAAC
>SKCR01040137.1:0-76801 GCA_019454045.1 Zanthoxylum bungeanum | reverse complement strand
GGTTTTAACTAGTTTATATATTATAATTAAGGGAGATTAATCTAAATATTAGTAATAAAAGTTTTACCTTTTACCCCAGCAAAGGGGAGTTACCTCCTCATTACTGAAAAGTAAAATTTGAAAATTAAAGAAAGAAAAGTATTGTGCGTAAAAGTAAATTGCGGAAAGTAAAAACTGAAAAGTAAAGAAAAGAAATTGCGATAGCAGAAATTAATTACTGAAAGTTGTAAATAAACAAACAAGATTCAATCTTCTTAATATTCTTAAGGAATTCCTTAGAAGAAAATATGAATTTTACAAATGAAATGGCTTGGTATTTATAGGCAAAATTTTGCCTCCATCAAATCATCCACCAAATCCATTATTAATTGCTCCACTAATTGCTCCACTAATTGCTTATCATGTTTGGTGGTGATTTGATAATTTTTATTATTTATTTATTAATTTATTTTTTTGCTTTGAAAATGAATGAAAATGACTTTAAAAATTACACACAACACACTTCTGGATGGTTCATCAATTTCGGGTATGAAATCTTCAGAATTCGAAATTATTTTGTCTTTCAAAGTTGTAGATTTTTTAGTCTTCTTTAATCTAGAACTTGAATCAGCTCAATCTGATATCGGAGTAAAAGGTTATACCTAAAATACGACAGATGCGCAAAATTGGAATTTCCAAAACTGCACTTCGTTAAAACGCCATTTCAAGTTTCCAATCTCCAAAATTAATATGTAAAGTCCAATTTTTGCCCGTATTTGACCCACATTTCATCCTAAATGATTTCATTGTGTCCCAATATTATTTTATCTGTAAAATAAATAAAAACACATCAAAACGTTCATCAAACCAGAGAAACTAAACAAAATATTAAGTAAAAGGGACGGTAAATATTGATATATTTTCCGCTCATCAGTGGGATATAATGGCGGTATGTCCGAAGTCCATTGATGAGTGGTTTCTACAATATATGGCATTATGTCCTACGAAAGAGTACAAGATTGGATGAAACATCCTATTCTTTTCGGTTGTCTGGTTAGTGTGGATTGCTAGGAATAATTTAATGTTTAATGGAAAGAGGTTCATATTCCAAAACCTTGCTGATATGGTGAAGCTGAGAACACAATGGTGGTTTCATGTTGTAGGAGTGTCAAGGCAGGTGGGTGGATTTGATCTGATACAAGACTTAAAGAAGCATGCACAACTATTATTAACGTCCAACCAAAAGTTACAGGAGCACAGAGTCTGCCAGAACAAGGATAAGTTCAATGTTGATGGCTCTTCGAGAGGGAATCCGGGACCTGCAAGTATTGGAGGAGTGTTAAGGGACTACATGGGTAGAGTTTTTTTTTTTTATTCTCATGTAGTGTCGGGATTATGGACTATATTGGTGCAAATATTATAGCTATTCTGAGAGTTGTAAAGTCGATACAAGATATGAACTTTGAGGCAAATCAAATTATCATAGAAAGTGATTCAAGAGTCACTGTGGAATGGGTTAATAATTTGGACTTTACGGGTTGGAGATATAATTCTATCATTAATGAAATTGGGAATTATAGGCATTCGGGGGTTGATTTGTCAATCGTGTTTAAAGGAGGAAGATAATTTAACATGATGGCGGATGTTCTTGCTAGGTGAGGGGTTGATAGAGTTGCGGATTTCCAGGCTTGTGTAGATGGTGGTTTTTTGACCCTTAAGAAGACAGAATCCCAAGGAAGGGTAAAGTGGGTTTTACACTTGACAAAGCAAAAGCGAAAGGTCATTGTGAGAATGAGAAGTTAGACAGAGGGGCCAAAACCTGAGGTGATGCCTAGAAGAGATAATGACCAGAGCCCGAAGTGCGAAGAGGCGACCCGAGGCGGAACTATTGGGGTTTTTGGTGGTAATTCGAGTAAACGCGGCGGAACGCAGAAAATCAAAATTTTTCAATTTCAATAATTTTTCTTGGGTAATTAAAATAAACTAATTTATTCTAATTACTCAATGCTAAAAAACTGAATTTTTTACCCAAAAATTAGATTTTTCAGTAATTACCATTTAGAAACTTTGTATTTTTGTCATTTTAGTCCAAAATTGTCAAATACAATTCTAATTGATTCCAAATCAATTCCAAAATGATTTATACATGTCTAATACATGAAAATACAATTTGCAACTCATAGAAACTGAATTTCCAGAATTTGTCGAATGGTCCCTAAACTTTCAAGAATTTGCAATTTGATCATTTTTGTTCAAAACATGTCAAGATCAAATCCAAAAATTCCCAAATTTATTATACATCATATATACATCAAATATCATCACATATATGAAAAGGCCAAAATTTTGTGAAGGTTAAAAATCCTAATTTTATAATTTCACAAATTAACATAATTAACACCAAATTAATTAAATTCAATACTTTAATTCAATTCCCACAACACCAAACAAGCCTCACCATCATGAAACAACTGAAGAATAATTCTAGGTCAATCATGAGTGGCTAAGTAACTCTAGAATGGAAACTTCCATCAATATGGCAAAAAGAAAGCTTAAAGAATAATTTTAAACATTCTAAATAAATGTATATACTTCCATCTTTCAATCAAGCTCTCAATCATCAAAACACAACCATAAGAAAGTAGAGAAGAAACTAAGCTACACATGTTGAAGCTTATAATCTTAGAAATACTTTTCAAGAAGAATAAAGTATGAAAATCCTTACAAATTTCCAAAAAATGCAAGCTTTTATTCTTTCTTCTCTTTTCCTCTCTTTTTCACTTTGTATTTGATTTTTAGGGTTAATGAATAATGAAACAAAAAAATAAAAAGTGGCCTTATATATTTTTTTTCTTAATCACCGAAAAAAAAGAAATATTGTTAGCCAAGTATTTTTATTTTTTTTTTCAAAATTGGAAAAAGATTTAATGAATTTTTTAGGTGATAAATCATTAATCAAATTAATATTTATCACAAAATATCCAATAAAATTATGCCAAATAAAACCAATCAAAATTGGCCACTTTATCCAATTAAAATAAGCCATTTAGTTTACTTAATAAAGTAAACTAGATATTTAATATTTAATTAATTTAATTATTTAACATTTAAATAATCAAATAATTAAATACAAATATCTCAAATATATGTATTATATTTACATTAAATAATCAAAATACATATATTAATAATAAATGTTAAATATCACAATTCGACATTAATAAATGGCCAAAAGATCTCAAAAGCACTTATTTTTGTTTAACCGTTAAATGACTTATAAATCATCAGTATTATTTATAAAAGTTGCCCTAGTGCCCAACGAGTATATCTCATTAGTGAAACTCTCTAGGTTCAGGCATATCCATCACGAAATCCAATTTTGTGTCCATAATCTACTCACCCGTAAATCATGACTAACACAGATAAAATCTCTGAACCATACAGGTCGAGGTCACTACATACGTATAATCCTTCCGTCACAGGCATCCGAATTATCCCAGAGATATAGATATAAACGTCAAATCTCTTTAGGTATAATCACATCGACGATTCTATTAGCAATCTCTTAATGAACACTTAGAACTGATTTCTACAGTATACCGCGGGCCCATGGATTTAACAGATTGCTAATTCCATAATGGATACCTATGCTATGTACACAGAAGTGACGAATCCTATCTTGATATGCACATGATATCCTGATGATCATTCCACACCCAACGAATAGGTGGAGGTCTGGTCTAAATAGATCGATGACGTGACTGACATCAAAGTGTGGAGGATACCTCATACATCCACAGTGGTACCTCAAGTCGGAAGATCACTATACTCACTCAACCCGAGAAGATTGTTATTGACATTTGTATACCATCTATTACGAATCTTCGGTGAGTCGTTCAATGTTTATCCGATATAAACAACTACATATCTATATGAGTCTCCTGAGACTTATGGTTCATTAAGAAACCATTAGAATCCAACATTCCAATATACGACACGTACCGGTCTCAGCGGGTTTACTTACTTACCAAGTAATTGTAAACCTTGACCAGGAGCTGTTAAAGAATGATATTGTTATAATACTGCTCAATGTCAGTTGCGACGTTTTTGCAACTATATCATAACCAATCACTCTATGTTCATTTAAGTCTTTACCATATAAAAAAAGAATTTATATTATAGAAACTGTTTATTTTATTCACTAATAAAATATATACAAGATTATTTACAGGGAAATACATAAGAAATTGGCCCTCAAAGTACCAACCTTAACAGGAACTTCTGGATAGATTGGAAGATTGATCTGAGACTGTCAGGTCCGAGGTGGTCAGGTCCAATGTGGTCATACTTGACCTGATAAGAATATATAAAATCCAACAAAGCACTTAGACCCGAGGTAGCCATTCTCCTCGGCACACTAGCCTAGGGATCGGGGAATGGTTTCTAGTATCCCGAGCTCTCGTATGAGAAAAGCTACAATTCTTATCGAAAGTAGCTTCTGCCAACCACCATAGGCCGGTTCAGTGATAGAAGTGTTAGTGTCTCTAAGACATGCCCAAGATCTCTAAACATGATTTAAGTGTGAATAAACAAGTAAAGTTGCGGAAAAAACTTACATTGATGTGTTGAGAAATTTCAAAAATTTCTTTGGATGATGAAGATCCAAGCTTTGGATTGAGTTATTAAACTCTTGGGTGAGTTTCCATATCACCTTCAAAGACTCTCCAAGTGCTAGCTTGGTCAAATTTTTAAACATAAATTTCACCTCCAAGGTGTGAGAGAATCGGCAATGAGCAATGAGAGAATATAGATGAATAGTTTTGTGTTTTGGTTTTTGTGTGTATTAAATAATCCAATTACTTTTGCCAACTACTTCCATCATAATTTGACAAGTTGATGTAAGTGAAATGGGTCCCACCACTTTTAAATTCCAAATTTAAGTTAGCTTACACAACACACAACTAGACTTGGGCCCAGTTTCGTTTAATTCTGAATTAAATGAATTTGTCGTTGCGACTTAATTAAATCGAATTTAATTAAAGAATTATGCCTAGCAAAATTATTACGATAGTCGCTTACGAATTAATTCTAAATTAATTTATTCGCCTGAATTAAAATCCAATTTTAATTCGTATTGAAATCCAATTTCAATTAATATATCCGATATATTATTTTATTGATTAATTCTAAATTAATCACGCTCTCTCTTCTGTACGAATTTAATCCCAGATTAATTCTTACCGCAATTAATCCCATATTAATTTTCTTTCTCATAATTAATCCCAGATTAATTCTATTCGAGTCAAATATCATTGGTGAATCTTTGGAAAGCGACCTAAGAGATTCATGGATATGTTGGCAGTAAATACGGTCATCGGACCATCCGAACATGTGTGTACCCCATACCACGTTCTCACCGATTTACAAGACATGGTTGGCTTCTAGCAAAGCACCGTGCCTACCCAATTCTCCAGAAATATCCACCGAGGAATATTATATGTATCAGGCGTAGTAATACTATGTAATGCGTAATACGATCCAGTATCGGATGCCAGATGCTAGGCCTAGGGCTGGCTCTGTGTCTGCCTCGTATGAAGCATATATCGGATCCCGCATAACTAGTCTCTGTAATGGGAAAGTCATGACCCAGTCATACTTCCCGATAGCTGCATCATTTAAAAGTACTAGTACCATATCATCTGTGACCATCATCTCCATATGACTGAAGTGATACTCCCATCTTGACATCACATCCACTACACTACGATTCTCAGTAAACCCAATATAGGCGTCACAAAACCTGTTAAAGCTCCAGACCACCAATATCAAAGTAAACTGATTGTCGCAAGTAATAGCGATGCAAGTCTCAGGTTAAAGATCACATACACCTACCCTGATTCGGATTCCCATAGACACATAGTCATACTACCAATGGGATTCTGAGGGGGTCTTTCCAGAGCGAAGCTGTTCCCGGTCCAACGGCTAACAGAACCTCTTATTACACTTTCATAAGTATCTAACACCTAAATATATGAGAACTATGTCGTTAAGCTTCCATAACGCGCATAAGTGTAATATTACTCTATTCCGCATTATCGATGTCTAGTCTCGATAATACTACGCCTAGGGATATTTAATGATTAAACCATTCATGGATTAATAATGTCTCATATCTTATTAATCCGATTTAACCATATGGACTTTTATCATTATATATATCCAAGTAATCCAATTACAATAATGATAAAATAGTAATTTCCTTTTGTCACATAGTTAATTTGTACAAAAACACAATGTCTTTTACAAATAGTGATGTTATGGGTCATAATTGTCCAACAATCTCCCACTTGGCTCGTAGCCAATCAATCAAGCATCTAACACTTGAACTATGTACATGTCGCTCAAACTTTTGCTTAGAAATAGCTTTCGTCAGCGGATCTGCAATATTATCATCTGATGTGATCTTCTAGATCTTCACATCGCCACGATGTATGATCTCACGAATCAGATGAAACCATCGAAATACATGCTTGGATTGTTGATGAGACTGTGGTTCCTTAGCATGTGCTATAGCCCCGTTATTTTCACAATACAAAGGTACAGGCTTAGCTGCTAACGGAACTACTCCTAATCCAATTAGGAATTTATGGATCCAAACTACTTCTCTTGCTGCCTCAACTGCAGCAATATATTCCGCTTCTGTTGTTGAATCTACAACAGTATCTTGCTTGGAAGATTTCCAGCTCACTGCTCCATTGTTCAAACAAAATATGTACACTGATTGTGACTTATAGTCATCTTTATCGGTTTTGAAACTTGCATCGGCATACCCTGTCACCTCAAGTTCTTCTTCCCCATAGACTAAGAAAGCATTCATAGTTCGTCTAAGATACTTAAGGATGTTCTTTACAGCAATCCAGTGACCATCACCTGGATCGGCCTGATAGCGACTGCAGATGCTCAAAGCATATGAGACATCAGGTCGTGTACATATCATGGCATACATGATCGATCCGACTGCGGAAGCATACGGGATCTGAATCATTTCACCTCTCTCATCTTGAGTTTTAGGACACATATCCTTAGATAGAGAGACGCCATGTGACACCGGAAGCAGCCCCATATTGAACTGATCCATGTTGCATCTCTTCAACACTTTGTCAATGTACGAGCTCTGGGAGAGTCCAAGCAACTTTCTAGATCTATCTCATTAGATCCTTATTCCCAGAATAAAGGCTACCTCTCCCAAGTCTTTTATGGAGAATTTTAATGAAAGCCAAGCTTTCACCGATTATTGCATGTGAATGTCATTGCCAAGAAGCAATACATCATCAACGTATAGGATAATAAATGTCAGTACGCTCCCACTAACTTCTTATATACATGAGAATCATCTTCGTTTTGAATGAAACCATATTTTTATGATCTCATCAAAATGTTGGTTCCAAGAACGTGATACTTGTTTTAATCAATAAATGGATCGGTTTAACTTGCCAAACCTTGTTTACATGTTTTGGCATGACAAAACCATCAGGTTGTTAAATATAAACATCCTCCAAAATATTTTCGTTAAGGAAAGCGATTTTGACGTCCATCTGCCATATTTCATAATCGAAATATGTAGCAATAGCAAGCATTATCCGAATGGATTTATCATGGCAACGGGTGAAAAGGTCTTGTCTTAATCGACACCATGTCGTTGATGATACCCTTTCGCTACAAGCCTCTTTTTTAAGACCCATTTACAACCAATAGGCTTGATGCCTTCTGATGCATCAACCAGTGTCCAAACTTAGTTGGTATACATGGAATCCATTTCGGACTTCATGGCTCATTGCCATAAAGAGGAGTCGATACCTTGTATCGCTTTCTTATATGTAGCTGGTTCATCTTCCTCAATAAGATTAATGTCTACATGAGGTGAGATCTGAAACCCATACCTCTCAGGTTGTTTTCTGACTCTCTCCGACCTACACGGTTCTTGTGTATTAGAAGATTGTGGAGCAGTCTCATCCCTGATGGACTGTTCATGTTCTGAGAGGGGATCGGTTCCAGGAATAGTATCACTCCCATTTTCATCGAGTTCTACTTTCCTCCCACTTACCACTGCATTCATGAATTCATTTTCTAGGAAAACCGCATGGAGAGCAATAAATATTTTTTTCTCTTGTGGGTTGTAGAAGTAATATCATTTGGTTTCCCTAAGATAACCTACAAATAGGCATTTATCCGAATTGGGTTCTAGTTTGGTACCATCCAAACGTTTAATATATGCCCAGCATCCTCAGATCTTCAGGAATGAGAAACCCGATTTCTTTCATGTCCATATTTCATATGGAGCCTTTCCAACAGACTTTGATGGAACCTTATTCAAAATAAGTATTGCACTATTTAATGCGTATCCCCAGAAAGAAATTGGTAGCTCTGTGCGACTCATCATTGACCTTACCATGTCCTACAAAGTTTGATTTCTCCGTTCGGACACACCGTTCAATTGAGGTGTTCGGTAAGGAGTCCACTGTGAAAGAATACCATATTCTTTCAAGTAATTTTGAAACTCATTTCTTAAGTATTCTCCACCACGGTCTGACCATATTGTTTTAATACTTTTGCCAGTCTATTTTTCTAATTCATGTCGAAACTCTTTGAATTTCTCAAAAGTTTTCGACTTATGTTTCATGAGATACACATAACCATAACGTGATACATCATCCGTAAAGGTTACGAAGTATTCATATCCACGTCTAGCCTGGCTAGACATGGGCCCACATACGTCACTATGAATGAGGGCTAACAGTTCGGTGGCACGTACACCTTTACCACTAAAAGGTGTTTTAGGAATTTTGCCGAACAAATAAGATTCGTAGACAACATATGAATTAGGATCAAATCCGTCCAAGTATCCATTCTTCGAAAGAGTGGATATACGAGTTTTGTTTATGTGTCCCAGACGACAATGCCACAAATAAGTCTCATCTGTGTTACTCAATTTGAGCCTTTTATTTGTCACGTTATATGTTTGAGATTAGTTTATATTCAAAATATAAAGACCATTATTAACATCGGCTGTACATATCAAAACTTCATCTTTATATAGAAAACACACAGTGTTTCGAAATACAAAGGTATACCTGCATCGGGTTAAACTAGATACAGATATGATATTCCTAGTCAAACTAGGTACAAAATAACAGTCCTCTAATGTTAGTACATGCCTCAAGGGCAGATTCAAAACATAGATGCCAACGGCTAAAACAGCGACTCTCATCTCATTTCGGACTCGTAGGTCGATCTCACATGAAGAAAGTCTCCTACTAATCTGCAAATCATGTACATCAGTACATATGTGAGTACCACATCCAGTATTAAAAATCCAATTTTTAAAACTAGTAGTGGACATGTTTATTTCAATAACAAATATACCTGAAGCAGGAGCCTTGCCCGCCCTCGCTTCCTTCAAGTCCGCCTTTTACATATGGAAGTCACACTTCCAGTGACCCCGTTTGTCACAGTGTAGGCAGACATCTTGGGATATGTCATTTGTCTTCCTAGAATACTGTAATGATTTAGCCTTGCCCTTTTTTCTTTTTCTTCTTCACACCCCCAGAAGCCTTCGGCCAAGCCTTGGCCTTCTGGGATGTCGAAGTAAGATGCACCTCGTACTTCTTACCCTTCAGAAGCTCTGGCTCTGCTTCTTTCAGCATAGCCAACAACTCTCCAAGAGTCTTCTCTTGGTTCATCATATTATAGTTCATGATGAACCCGCCCCAGCAATCGGGTAGAGACTGTAAGATCAAATCTATGGAAGTCTCAGCCTCGAAGGTAATGCCCAGCTTGTTGGATAATATGACCCATAGCGTCACTATTTGTACAGATCACGGTGTTGTTGTACAAATTAACTATGTGACAAGGAAATTGCACTCTCATCATTTGTGATTAAATCACTATAAATGTATAAATGAAGAGAAGTCCATATGATTAGTTCCTGGATTGAGATGATATGAGACAGTATCAGTCCACGAAGGATTAATCATTAAATATCCCTAGCCGAGAGTATTATCGAGACTGGACATCGATAATGCGGAATAGGCTAGTATTGCACTTGTGCGTGTGTGTGAGGGCACAACGGCATAGTTCTCATATATATAAGTATTGGATACTTATGCAAGTGCGATAGGAGGTCGTGTTTCACCGATGGTACGGGAAACAACTTCGCTCTGGATAGACCCCTCAGAATCCCATTGGTATTATAACTATGTGTCTATGGGAGGCCGAAATCAAGATAGGTGTGTATAGTCTTAACCTGAGACTTGCATCGCTAATACTTGCGATAATCGGTAGACTTTGGTCTTGGTGGTACAGGGCTTTAACCGGTTTTGTGTACACCACTTCTGGGTTTATCAGAGAGTCGTAGTGTATTGGGTGTGATGTCAAGACGGAAGTATCACTTCAGTTATATTGGAGATGATGTCACGCAGGATACGGTACTAGTGCTCTTAAGTGTTGCGCAACCAATCGGGATATTGTGACCAGGTCATGCATATCCGATTATAGAGACTATGTTACCAGACATCCGACATGTGCTTCGGACGGGGCAGACACTTATCCAGCCCCAGCCCTAGCACGTGACTATCCGATACTGGACCAATATACACAATACTACGGTATACTACGCTTGATACAGATCTATATATTCCTGTAAGAATATTTCTGGAGAATTGGGTAGGCATGGCGCTTTGCTAGAAGCCAACCTTGTCTTGTAAATCGATATAAACGTAGTACGAGGTACTTACGTGTTCGGATAGTCCAACGATCGTATTTACTGCCAACATATCCGGAGATCTCATGGGTCGGTTCCTGAAGATTCACCGATGATGTATGACTCGCACTTTGATTAATCTGGGATTAATTAGAGAGAGAGATAGAATTAATCTGGGATTAATTCGATGAGAGAGAAAATTAATCTGGGATTATTGCGGAGATATTTTATGGGATAAAATATAATTAAAAGAGAGAGAACGATTAATTGGAATTAATCGATAAAATAATATATTCGATATATTATAAGAAATTGGATTTTGACGCGGAATTAAAATTAGATTTTAATTCGGGCGAACGAATTAATTTAGAATTAATTCGTTAGCGACGTGAATAGTGATTTCGCTAGGCGTAATCATTTAATTACGACGCGACGGAAAATTCGTTAATTTGGAATTAGCGAACCCGAGCCCGAGAGTGATTGCGAGCGCATTCGCATTTCGAATTCGAGCGCGGCACGCGAGTCACATCAAGCGTCAAATCGTTTGTCACATCATGCGTCAAATCAATTGTCACTTTGAGTGATGTGACTTGACAACATGTCACTTTATTAAAGTGATGTGATGTGACTTAAAGTAAAAAGTAGAAATGATGGGTGATAGTTGATTGAAAGCTTTTGCTTTAATTTAAATAGAAAAAGTAAATGGTTTATTAAATAATTGGAAATTATATAACCTTTTTACATTTTTTATTTTCTAACTTATCATTCTCTCTCTCCATTTACGATATTAGGCTTTTGGAGCCAAAACTCTCTCTTCTCTCACGTCTCTCCAAGACCGATTCTTCTCTTTTTCTTCTATTTTGACCGAGAAAATGGAGATGCAAGGAAGATGAACAAGTGCTAGCACACCTTGAGTGATACATAGGTGATAGGGAAGTGTTTCATGAGCTTGGATTTAATTTTTGGAGCTTGAAGCTTGAGCTTCAATGGAGTCCATGCATGGCCGATTCTTGGAGGAACCAAACCAGTCCAAACCGAGCACCCCACTGCCTTGAAGAGCTGTTGCCGTGAGCTTGGAGGAAGCAAAACGCAACTTGTGTTCATTTCATCAAAACCGTTCAATGTGAGTTATGATTCCGCACCTCCTTTGATGTGTTCATATGCGTTTTTTATGCTTGATTTGTTGATCTTGGGACTTGATTTAACTCCTACAATGGTATCTTGAGCTATTATCAAGCATGAAAACGTTAGGGTTTTTTTGGGGCAAAATCGATTTTGACTTGTTTTGGTTAAATTGATTGTTTAAGCATGCTTGGATGATGTTTAATTGAGATTGTGCATGATCAATTTCATGAAATTGGATTGGATTCAATTTTCCCTAAATTTTGGTCAAAACTTTATTTGGGCAAAATCAATTGAAGCATGATTTGGTTGAATTGGTTGATTAAGTATGCTTGTATGTTGATTTATTGAAGTTGTGCATGATCAATTTCAAGAAAAGAAAATTGGATTGGATCAATTTTCCCCAATTCTTTAGGTTGAACATGTAACTTGAAATTGGGTAAAATGTGTTTGAGCATGTTTTAATTGAATTGGATGTTTAAGTATGCTTAAAACATGTTTAATTGAGATTGTGTGTGATCAATTTCAAGAAAATTGGATTGGATCAATTTTCCCCAAATTGGAGGCTTGCCGAAAATTGGATAACCCTAATGTCTTGGTAATTTTGTTTTGTTTGATCATTGGATGACTTAAAACAATTGGGTAATGTTGTTTTGAAGTTCAATTGGATTGAATTTTGATTTGGAACAATTTTCCCTTATAAAGTGGGTTGACCGAATTCAATGGACATGAAATTCATTGTGATTTTGTTGTTTGATTCATTGGATGAGTTGAATTGATTTGGTAAATTATGATTGTGGACTAATCAATTGGATTGAAACCGAATCGAATTGAAAAACCCCTAATTGCCGAGACTTGAAAGCATGTAAATTGGGTTTGATTTTAATTGAATTGTGTTGGACACTATTTGGTTGTTAAAGTGCATGATTAATTAGGCTAATTGATGTTTTAGAAATGTTAATTGGGTAATTGATTGTGTATTACACTTAGGTTAATTAATTGTGAAATTTGGAATTTTATAAGTTAATTAATTTGGGCTTGATTTGGAAATTGGGCTTGTTAGGTTGTAATTGGGCTTTTGGGCTTTGTTGTAACAAAGTTGGGTTTAGGCAAATTGGTTGGATCCAATTGGGCCAAAACCGCATCCAAAAGTCCAATTATGACTTAATGGACCTTAATTATTTAATTGGGCCTAATGGGCCAAAATTAATTTAAAGGCTTATGGGGTAACTCCCGGATTGGATTTTGGTTGTTCGGTTTGACCCGAGTTGACCAAAAGTCCACGCCTATAGAAATTAATTAAAAGCCCATTGGACTTTAATTAAATAAAACATTAGATGTTAATCGGGCTTTGAGACCCGTTGCGATTAAATTTGGAATTTAAGTCGTAAAGGTTCGTTAATAAAGGTGTAATATTTAATTTGGAATTAAATAATGAATTAGAATTAAATACGTATTAAATTGGATTTAATATGTAATTTAATTTAATTAGAAATAGAAATCGTACTTTGAGTACGTGTTCGCAATACGAGTTTGACTCGAACAAAATCAAATATTTGTTTGAACATTGGATGATCACTAATAATCAAGATTATTAATTTGATTGATTGATTGATAACATGCTTGTATGAATACATGGTTGTGATGTTTGAATAATGTATATCGGATGGATATTAGTCGGGTTGGGCGATTTTGGAAATTGTAATAAATTTGATTTATTAAATTGGACCTGCGTGTCCAGCCTTATCTCCTATTTCTTTGTATTCTCTTCTCACCTATTCCCCTCCATGTAAAAGAGGTTTCTTTAGAAGTGTAGTGTAACGGGTAGAAGAAATATTAGTGCTAGCGGGAGAGAGAAAGTGAGAGATTTGATCTAGGATCAATGTAAAATATCCATCCGCATATCATTATTATTTTATTTCATACTCGCTTTATTATGTGTTTAGAATGCATGCTTAAGGGTGTATGATGATGAGACCTTAACAAAGATAATTAAATTGGTAGCCAATTTGCACGCGAAAAACCCTCATTAATATCATGCGTTTTTCCTTCCATTGAGTGATTCTTACTCAAGATCCGAGATTGGCAGGGGTTGTTGGCCAAAGTCAAGCCCTTGTCCATCAAAGATGTGTTTTAATCACGAGGCTTTGTTCCATATCGGTGTCGTGTCCAAGTTGTGGTTTGTTGGCCAAAGTCAAGACCACTTCTTGTCCATTGACATTGATTACGAAGCTTCCATGTCAATGGGTCCGCGCTTGACTGGGATCACTAGGTTTGTTGTGCCAAAGCCAAGGCCTAGTTGATTCAGAGGAAAAGGTTAGGGTATACATTCGATGTATAGGCATATATAAGATATATGTTTGGGACTTGGATGTCCACCTACTGGATCTAGGAGTTGGATGAGATCCAATTGATCTTCGAGATCTACCTAGTTAATTATCATACAATTTGTTGGCCAAAGTCAAGATTGTGTGATATTTAACGGGATCCTAGCCCACTAGGAAACACGGTTTCCCGAGTACTCGACAGAGGGTTAGAGGCTCGACGAAAAATAGTGGGAGGCAAGAATTGAATTTGCAATACTCGTTCAATTACTCGCCATACGCGCTCAATTAAATTATTTCGTCATTAGATTAAATGTTAGTTAGACTAATATTTAAATTGTTGTTTTAATAAACAGTTGGACTGTATTATACTTGATTATATATAATTGGATTATATTAATCAATATATTTGAATTAATTAATTTCAGTTTACAGTTGATTTTATAATTGGATTATAGTAATCAATGTAATTGAGGTTAATTAATTTGGATTATATTTGATTATATAGTTGGACTATTATAATCATTATAATATATAAAGTACCACTAATCGTTGATTAAATAGTTGGACTATTGTAATCAAGATAAAATTGAAAAGTTGGATATTTAAAATATAATCTGGATTAAAAATTTTAAATGATTTAATTTTCAAATTGGGAATAAATAATAGGTTACTTTATTTGATAAAATAACTTATTATACCTTAAGCCCAAAATTAAGCAAGATAAGTAGAGCATAAAATCTTTGGAAGATTTATGTGATGATGACTTTAATGCTTAATTTAATATACTTGTCATAAATCTATTTTAGATTTAAGAAGTATTAAAATTGCAATTTATAATTCTTGGAGAATTAATTGACTATTCAGTAAAGTCAAAGTTTGCAATTGGGCATGTAGCACGAGGTGCACATCCTTTCGATATTCTAAAAACCCAAGGCTTGGCCTAAGGTTCCTAAAATATTGAAAAGGATAATTGACATATCCCAAAGTGACTACCATTTGGATATGGAAGACACGAAGGAATTAAAGAAAGGGCGAGGCTCTAACTTTAAAAATGTTTGTCTTAGTTATGTTCACAGCTAGTATTGAAATTAGATTTTAAATACTTAGTGTGGTACATAAAATATATGTATTGATGTTCAGAATCTGCTTTGAGCAGGATACTGACTTCAAGCTGAGATTCCTCTGCGAATCGGAAACGGGACGAAAGTCGCTGTTTCGACCGTAGATACCTAAGTTTAGGAACTACCCTTCGGGTATGTACTTAAATTAGGAACTGTTATAATGTAACTAGTTTGACTAGAGACATTATCTCTATATCAGTGTTTAATCCGTTGCGGATAAAACCTTTATATTATAGAACACTAAGTGTTTTATTATATAAAGATGATACTGAGATAAATACATTAGATGTAAATAACAGAATTTATATTTTGAATATAAATAAAATCTCAAACATATAAATTGACAAATAAATAGCTCAAATTGATTTGATCAATAGAGACTTATTTGTGGCATTGTTGTCTAGGACACAATTTAATTAGACTCGTATATCCACACTTTTGAAGAGTGGGTACTAGGACTGATTTGACTATTCAAATAAGGTCTGCGAATCTAGTTTATTAGGTAAAGTACCTAAAAAAAACTATTTACTTGGTAATAGTGTAAGTGCCACCGATCTGTTAGCCCTATTCATGGTGAAGTTAGTGGGCCCATATCTAGCTAGGCTAGATGTGAACATGAATATTTCGTGACCTTAACGGATGTGGCATCACGTTATGGTTATGTGTTTCTTTTGAAGAACACAAATCAGAAACTTTAAAGTTTCGACACGAAGAATAAACAGATCGGCTATAGTATTATTCCGCCACGGTAAGACCGTAATGGAAAATACTTAAGCAGTAAGTTTCGTACATACATGAAAGAGTACGGTATTCTTTCATATGAGGACTCCTCCCGAGACACGTCAGTTAGACGGTGTGTCCGAACGGATTAACCGAATCATGTTAGACATGATAAGGCTAATCACGAGTCGCTCTGAGCTACTATTTCCTTCAAAGGATATGTATAACAGTGCAAAACTTATTTAGAATAAGGTTCCATATAAATCTGTTTGACAGATATCATATAGGATATGAAAGGGAAAGAAACGAGGTTTCTCATTCCTGATAATTTGGGTATGCCAGGCATAACGTTTGGATGATACCAAACTAAGGACCCAAATTGGATAAGTGCCAATATAGGTTATCCTAAAGGAAACCATAAGTATAGTACTTATAAATCTCACATGAGAACAATGTGATTGTTGCTCACCATGCGGTTTTTCCTGAGAGGAATACCGATATGCAGTGGTCAGTGGGAGGATAGTGATACTCGATGAAAATCGGAGTAATACTGTTCAAGGCACGAAGTCCTTAATGGAACACAAATAGTTCATCTATGATGAATCTATACCATTAATCTTCAAAACACAAGACACTCGTAGATCGGATAGAGTCAGAAAACGACCTAGGGTATGGGTTTCTGATCTAACCTCATAAAGATGTCAATCTTATGAAGGTACATCCACCGACTACGTTTGATGAGGAAGTGATACGAGGTATCGACTCCCTATTATGGCAAAGTGCCATGAGTCCGAAATGGATTCCATGTTTAACAACTATTTTGGATACTAGTTGTTGTACCACAAGGCATTGTGCCTATGGTACATTAAACGTCTTCAAGGAAGACATACATGGAAGGCAACATACCAACGTACAAAGCAGGGCTTTTGACGGAAAGGTATCGTTATCAACATTGTGTTAATAACGGTTCAACCTTTTACCTGTTGCCATGGTAAATCCATTTTGAAGATGCTTGTTGATAACTGCATATTTCATTTATGAAATGTGTCAGTTGCAGATCAAAATCGCTTTCCTGAAAAGGAAACCTTTTGGAGGATGCTTCAACATCCTGACGATTTTGTATAACCGACAAACAAGGTTTGCGGGTTATTCGATCCATGTTTGGATTGAAGCAAGCATAAGGTTCTTGGAACTGACGTTTTGAAATAATCATAATGGTTTATGATTTGACTCAAAACGAAATAATTCTTGTGTATATAAGGAGGTTAGTGGGAGTGCACTGACATGAAGTCATGTAAAATAATGATATGTCGCTTCTGACAATGAAATTCCCATAAAACAATCGGTGAAAGCTTGGCTTTCATAAGAAATTCTCCTAGTAGAATTCTGGGGAGTAACAACCTTTATTCAAGGAATAAAGATCTACTGGGCTAGATTTGGAGTTGGTAACACTCTCTGAGAAATTGTACATTTAAAATGTACTTGTATTGGTGTCTCATACGCTTTGAGCATATGGAGTCACAATCGGGTCAATCCAAGTGATAGTCACTGGATTGAAGATTAAGAACATCTGTTAGTATCTGAGAGAACTAAAGATGTTGTCTTAAACTATGGAGATGGAGAACTTGAAGTGACTGGGATCACTGCTGCAAGTTTCCAAACCGGTAAATACTGTGGTAC
Organism: Zanthoxylum bungeanum; assembly: GCA_019454045.1. Lineage (NCBI taxonomy): Eukaryota > Viridiplantae > Streptophyta > Magnoliopsida > Sapindales > Rutaceae > Zanthoxylum > Zanthoxylum bungeanum. The sequence goes on along the minus strand of SKCR01040137.1, from coordinate 59,093 downwards.
TATAAAGTTTGAACACTGGGACAGTGAGCTGGAAATCTTCCGAGCAAGATAACTGTTGCCGAATTAACAACAAATGCGGATTATTGCTGCAGCTGAGGCAGCAATAGAAGCCATTTGGATCGATAATAAATCTAATTAGATTAGATAGTTCTGTTAGCAGCTGAGCTAGGCGTCAGCACAGGCTAAAGAATTAAAGGTCTCATCGACGATCCAGATATATACTCTATATCATCTGATTCGTTCGGATCATACATCGTGGCGATGTGATGATCGTGTAAATCGCGTCAGACGATAATTAAGCAAATCCGCTGACGAAAACCTTTCCTCAGCAATTTGAGCGAATTGTACATAGTTCGGGTGTTAGACACTCGAGTGACTGGCTATGTGCCAAGTGGGAGATTGTTGGATAATATGACCCATAGCGTCACTATTTGTACAGATCACGGTGTTGTTGTACAAATTAACTATGTGACAAGGAAATTGCACTCTCATCATTTGTGATTAAATCACTATAAATGTATAAATGAAGAGAGGTCCATATGATTAGTTCCTGGATTGAGATGATATGAGACAGTATCAGTCCACGAAGGATTAATCATTAAATATCCCTAGCCGGAGTATTATCGAGACTGGACATCGATAATGCGGAATAGGCTAGTATTGCACTTGTGCGTGTTGTGAGGGCACAACGGCATAGTTCTCATATATATAAGTATTGGATACTTATGCAAGTGCGATAGGAGGTCGTGTTTCACCGATGGTACGGGAAACAGCTTCGCTCTGGATAGACCCCTCGGAATCCCATTGGTATTATGACTATGTGTCTATGGGAGGCCGAAATCAAGGTAGGTGTGTATAGTCTTAACCTGAGACTTGCATCGCTAATACTTGCGATAATCGATAGACTTTGGTCTTGGTGGTACAGGGCTTTAACCGGTTCTGTGTACACCACTTCTGGGTTTATCAGAGAGTCGTAGTGTATTGGGTGTGATGTCAAGACGGAAGTATCACTTCAGTTATATTGGAGATGATGTCACGCAGGATACGGTACTAGTGCTCTTAAGTGTTGCGCAACCAATCGGGATATTGTGACCAGGTCATGAATATCCGATTATAGAGACTATGTTACCAGACATCCGACATGTGCTTCGGACGGGGCAGACACTTATCCAGCCCCAGCCCTAGCACGTGACTATCCGATACTGGGCCGATATACACAATACTACGGTATACTACGCTTGATACAGATCTATATATTCCTGTAAGAATATTTCTGGAGAATTGGGTAGGCATGGCGCTTTGCTAGAAGCCAACCTTGTCTTGTAAATCGATATAAACGTAGTACGAGGTACTTACGTGTTCGGATAGTCCGACGATCGTATTTACTGCCAACATATCCGGAGATCTCATGGGTCGGTTCCTGAAGATTCACCGATGACGTATGACTCGCACTTTGATTAATCTGGGATTAATTAGAAGAGAGAGAGATAGAATTAATCTGGGATTAATTCGATGAGAGAGAAAATTAATCTGGGATTAATTGCGGAGATATTTTATCTGGGATAAAATATTAATTAAAGAGAGAGAACGATTAATTTGGAATTAATCGATAAAATAATATATTCGATATATTATAAGAAATTGGATTTTGACGCGGAATTAAAATTAGATTTTAATTCGGGCGAACGAATTAATTTAGAATTAATTCGTTAGCGACGTGAATAGTGATTTCGCTAGGCGTAATCATTTAATTACGACGCGACGGAAAATTCGTTAATTTGGAATTAGCGAACCCGAGCCCGAGAGTGATTGCGAGCGCATTCGCATTTCGAATTCGAGCGCGGCACGCGAGTCACATCAAGCGTCAAATCGTTTGTCACATCATGCGTCAAATCAATAGTCACTTTGAGTGATGTGACTTGACAACATGTCACTTTATTAAAGTGATGTGATGTGACTTAAAGTAAAAAGTAGAAATGATGGGTGATAAGTTGATTGAAAGCTTTTGCTTTAATTTTAAATAGAAAAAGTAAATGGTTTATTAAATAATTTTGGAAATTATATAAACCTTTTTACATTTTTTATTTTCTAACTTATCATTCTCTCTCTCCATTTACGGTATTAGGCTTTTGGAGCCAAAACTCTTGCTCTTCTCTCACGGTCTCTCCAAGACCGATTTTTCATCTTTTTCTTCTATTTTGACCGAGAAAATGGAGATGCAAGGAAGATGAACAAGTGCTAGCACACCTTGAGTGATACATAGGTGATAGGGAAGTGTCTTCATGAGCTTGGATTTAATTTTTGGAGCTTGAAGCTTTGAGCTTCAATGGAGTCCATGCATGGCCGATTCTTGGAGGAACCAAACCAGTCCAAACCGAGCACCCCACTGCCTTGAAGAGCTGTTGCCGTGAGCTTGGAGGAAGCAAAAACGCAACTTGTGTTCATTTCATCAAAACCGTTCAATGTGAGTTATGATTCCGCACCTGCTTTGATGTGTTCATATGCGTTTTTTATGCTTGATTTGTTGATCTTGGGACTTGATTTAACTCCTACACAGCTGACCTAGCTGTTCGATGTCAGCAATCATCTGCGACACGTAGTGTTCAACAGATGTACACTCTGACATACGCGAGCGAAAGAGCTTCTTTTGCAATTCATACTTCTAAGATCTTAGATTAAATATGTGAAGATCCTTCAATTTCAACATCATGTTATAAAGATCTGATACTTTATTCTGACGAAGAAATTGAGGAGTCATTGCAGCAAGCATGACAAATTGAGCAGTAAAGTTATCATCTCGATGATTCTTCCAAAGCCCATGATCAACTAGTCGCTCAAGTCCGGGGCTCAAGCCCGAGAGGTCTCTCTATTACATAGAGTAACTTTTCAGCTCCCAAGACTATCTTGAGATTCATCTCCCAATCTGGAAAATTTACGTCGTTAAAGACATTATCACCCATGATTATGTCCCTAAAGCTAATATTTCCAGCCATCTTGATTGCTATAGTCCAACTATCCAATCAACGATTTCGGGTACACTCAAATGCAATGGTTACTATAGTCCAACTATATAACCAACTACAAATGGAGTAGTTTTAAATACATTCTTACTGTTCAAAGAAAGCAATAAAATAATATTAGTCCAACTAATATATATAATGACGATAAATAAAATGGAGCGTGCATTAGCAAGTATTAAACAACATTGAAATTTAATACTAGCCTCCCACTAATTTTCGGTGAGCCTCTAACCCTCTGTTGAGTACTCGGGAAACCTAGTTTCCTACCAGGCTAGGATCCCGTTAAATAATACACAACCTTGACTTTGGCCAACAAGCTGTATAAACCTTAACTAGGTAGATCTCTAAGATCAATTGGATCCCATCCAATTCCTAGATCCGGTAGGTGGACCTCCAAGTCCAAAACATATATCCAATATATTTCCTCTGAATCAACTAAGCCTTGGCTTTGGCTTAACAAGCTTAATGATTCCAGTTAAGCGCGACCCATTAACAGTGGGAAAGCTTCGTAATCCACGTCGATGTACATAAGTGACCTTGACTTTGGCCAACAAGTCACAACTGCCCAAGACATGCAATGTATAACAAAGCTTTCATGGTTCAAACACATCTGTGATGGACAATGATCTTGACTTTAGCCAACAAATCAAATCCAATATTGATCTTGGGAGAGAACCACTCAATGGAAGGAAAACGCTTAATATAAAAGTGAGGGCATTTTTCTAAATTGGCAACCAATTTATTATATTTGATTAAGTCTCATCATACACCCTTAAACATGCATTCTAAAAGCATAATAAGGCGCGATAAAATTAATAATGATATACGGATGGATATTCACAAATTGTTCCTAGAACAAATCTTTTTTCTCTCTCCCGGTAGCACTTTACATTCTTCTAAAACCCAACTACATAACACAATAAGAAACCTCATTTACATTTAGGGGAATTGGTGAGAAGAGAAATACAATGAGAATGAGAGGTGATAGGCTGGACACACAGGTCCAATTTGAAATAAATACCATATTTACAATAATTTCCAAAATATGCTTAGGTTTTTGTTTAACATTAACCCTAAGTATAAAAAGAAAAAATTGATTTTTTCTTGATAGATGGATTTTCATTCTTCAAAAATCTAGCCACTCTTATTCTTGTTTTCTCTAAAGTGTTGAAAGAAAAAGAAGAAAAACAAAGAGAAAATATAAATTTTGATGGGACAAATCTTAGCTCAATCTCTAAAGTGTTTAGGGAGTTGGTTTCAAAACCTTGTTTGAATCTCTAAAGAGTTTTTATGAAAGAAGCCCATAGTTTCTTTTGTTGATAGCGAGACATAGCTAGGAAGATCATTCAGAGTTGGAATAAACATTCTTCTTCTTTCTTTTCTCTATACACATGGCAGGTTTTGTATTAGGAGCTTGGATATAGCCCCAAGAAAGCACTCAATACAGCACACAAAATTTCAGGAATAAGCCAGCGCATCGTGACTCCCACATAGCGTCGTGACGTGCCAAAAAACAAAAACCAGGCAGACACTTTCAGGCTCTGCGCTTCATGATAGTAGCGCTATCGCATCGTGACTCAGAGACGATCGTGTCGTGATGCACATTCTTTCGTATCGCGACACACTCATGAAGAAAATCCAGACAGAAATTTGTGACATTGAGCATCGTGACGTAAATCACCATGCGCGCGAAGCGGGGCTTAAACATAAAGGAGCTTGGTTCACCCTACGCACAAGAGTTGTTCGGGTGTTGTCCTAGGGCTAAAATATTGTTAAAAATAGAAGCACAACATCAGACCAGAGGTTGGTAAGATCCGGAAAAAGAGAGATAGGGTAGAAAAAAATTTCAAGGTCGATCCCGATGCCTAATGCGTTTTTTCGCTGCGCGAGGGAAAATGTTTCATACATCTTCCCATAGCAAACTCCTCCAGATAAATGAGGGACTAGAGCCTAACTTTGTATTAAAAAAAAATTAGAGTTCATATGGCACCATGCTTTTAAAACCCTTACTGTAAAAGATTTAGGGGGTTGCATCACTCGCCATCCTTACTTTGCTACTACGGCTTGATCAGAATTGATAATTATTTGAAACCCAAACCCTCTAACTTTATAATGAAACAACTCCTCCCATCTAGCCCAATGAATTTTCTTTTTTCCTTCGACGAACCCCACCAAAATCTCGCTATCACCTTTTGAATTTCATCACAAACCCCATTAGGTAATTTGAACACGCTCAAAGCATAAGTAGGAATAGCCAGAGCCACAACTTTAATTAGCACTTATCCCCCACTCCAAAAATATTTGGATTGCTAGTTTGATATCTTACTAACCACTCTTAATTTAACCTCATTGAAAAACTCACCTTATTTCTCCCCACCATTGCCGGTAACCCCAAATATTTCTCATGTCAAGAGACCACATTCAATCTAAAAATATCTTTGATTGCCTCCACCTTAGATTTTTTCTTACCACTAAAGAACATAGAACTTTTATCAAAGTTAAAAATATACCCCGGAGACTCTACATAATTGTCAAAAGTTGACTTTAACATTTTATAGTCCCCTACATCTTCTCTGGAAAATATCAGGTTGTCATCAGCGAATAAAAAATGAGAAATCGTGAGATCTCTTCTGAATTTCAGAGGATGGAATAGCTTCTGTTGTTCCGCATTCTTTAAAAGCTATGAGAAGGCCTCCATACACAAAATAAACAAATAGGGGGATAGCGGAAACCTCTGTCTAAGCCTCTTTGTGGCTGAATTGACCCATGCCTGTCCCATTGATAATAACTAAGAAAGACGATGCAGTAATACACCTCATAATCAGCCGAATCCAATTTCTATCAAATCCCAACATTGTCATTAATTCTCCAAGAACCTCCATTCCACTCTGTCGTAGGCTTTACTAACATCCTACTTCAGAGCTGCCAACCAATGTTTTTTTTTTACGTATCTATCCTTGTGTAAGCACTCATATCTTACTATGATATTATATGTAATTAACCTCTCAGGGATGAAAACACTTTGGGTTGGTGAGATAACCTGTTGTAGAATAAAATTGAGTCTGTTTGCTATAGATTTCACAATAATTCGATAAATAACATTGCACAGACTGATCGACCTTAGTTCTATTATCTTATTTGACTTATGGACTTTTTAGATCAAAGTGATATGCGTATGATTTAAGAGGGTTATATCCCCTCTACTGTTTAGGACATACAGACAGGTAGTAACAACACCATGCTCCATAATACCCCAATGCTTCTGGAAAACAAAAATCACTTGCAGTCCATCAGGCCCTGGAGATTTGTTTGGGCACATCTAAGTCATGGCTTCCATAATTTCTTCCTTAGTAAATGTCTCTCATAATTTAACATTCATGTCCCTTGTAACCTGACGGCTAACTACATGTGTAACCTCTTTTATTTACTGCTGAGTTGAGTTTGAGCTGGTATATAAGCTTGAAAAAATTTGAAAATAATCACACATAATACCTTCTTCACTAGCTCGTCTTCAACCCAATCCCCCTTGTCATTGTCAATACCCCAAATCCAATTTTTCCTCCTGTGCGCTGACATCCTCCGATGAAAGAAGCTAGTGTTTTTGTTCCCTTCTTTTAGCCAATCACCCTTATATCATTTCTTACAAAATACCTCCTCATCCCTCAAAATTGATCTATCTTTTCTTCCAAATTTCTAAGCTCTCTCTCGTCATCTATTAATTTTCAGCCTCTTTACAACTCTTTAACTTTCCGATTATCACTTCCAGCTCCTTCTTCCTTCCTCCAAATTGAATATCATCCCAAACTTTCAGCCGAGCCATCATATTCTTTACTGAGATTTGAAATTTTTCACATCATCCCCAATTCCCATCGGCCCACTTCTTTCCATTCACTTGTAATAATTTTTTTACATTTTTCATACGTACTCCACTTATACTTATAATGAATCACCTTCATCCCTCTTCTAATACACATTGAACCTCTTTTCTTCTCTCTTAACTGCCATCACTATTGGGCTATGATAGGAACACCATAAGACAACAGTTAAAGCACACCAATTCTGAAAAATCATTTCCCACTTTTCATTACATAAAAATTGATCCAACCTTTCCTCTACCAAGTTTGATCCAAACCATCGATTGGACTATGTAAATGGATACCCCTTACCGCCCAGGTCGGTTAATGAGCACCTACTAATGGCTTCTCTAAATTCTATCATCGCATGCCAATTCCTATCATTTCCCCATCTCTTCTCCTTAACTTCCAAAATTTCATTAAATCTCTAAGACACAACGACGGCGAAGAGAAAAGATCTACTAATTTTCATAGAAACTGCCATGTATGCGTCTTTTGACTACTCTTTGGATGCTCGTACACAACAGTACACCTTCATAACATCTCATTTTCCCATTGCACCGAAGCATCGATATGATAAAGGCTATATGATTTTATATTAACATTTATTGTAGAATCCTACATGAACACCAATCCAATCTCCTGCTATTTCCCCTATCTTATCACTCATTTTATTGCGCTCTGCTCCACTATCCCATAACTACTTCCATTTTTATCTAAAGTCAGTTACTGCCCATCCTTCATTTGGTAACTCATTAAATGATTCTCAACTACCACCTCCACATCACCTTCTTCCATGGACTCCCCTCGGATTTGCACCTAACTATGGGTTGAGTTGCTCAAATTCCTCTAGGTGATCAGAGCGCAATCCTTACATGCTTCGTCCTCTATTTCAGCCATGCTTTTGTGACTATCACTCTCAACATTATCTTCTTCCTTACGGCCCTTCCATTTTCCTTTCCACTGCTGAAATATTCCCACTTGAATCGCTTTTAACCATTATCCATATAGGAACATGTGTGTGGTTGTCCTAAATACTTACTACACTCCCTGAACTGATGCCCCATACATCCACACCAGTAGAAAAATAGATGGAGTCTTTCATATAACAATGGCATAATAGCATCTTCAATATCCTCTTGTGCTAACTTTAGGAATTTGTTTTAAGGGTCTGGTTATGTCTATGAAAATTCTAACTTGGAGAAATTTCCCGAAATTTTCTCCCACAACATCTACACAAATATTTTCCACCCTCTCTATCTAACTCACAAGCTCTTCTATAGTATCTTCGTTCATGCACATAATTGGAACATTATGTATGTGAACCCAAAATGATACATATCCAAATTTATATTTCGTTACATCTCATATTTTTGCTAGCTCGCTTATCACCGTTAACGTTACATCGTAATGCCATGGACCCCTACTTTGACTCGTTGTTTATCTACTTCAGCCCCAAACTTGAACATGAAGATGTTGTTGGAAATTATGACCCATAGTGTCACTATTGTAAAAAGACATTGTGGTTTTTGTATAAATTAACTATGTGACAATGGAAATTGCTATTTTTATCATTTTGTAATTTGATTACTTGAATATATAAATGATAAAAGTCCTTATGATTAGTTCCGGATTAATAAGATATGAAACAAAATCAATCCATAAAGGTTTAATCATTAAATATCCCTAGTGTAGTATTATCGAGACTGGACATCTATAATGCAGAATAGACTAGTATTGAACTTATGTGTGTTATGGAAGCGTAACAACATAGTTCTCATATATTTGGGTATTGGATACTCATCCAAATGTAATAGACGGTTCTTTTTACCGCTGGTACAGAAACAGCTCCGCTCTGGATAAACCCCTCGGAATCCCATTGGCAGTATGACTATGTGTCTATGGGAATCCGTCTCAGGGTAGGTGTATATGGTCTTAACCTGAGACTTACATCGCTAGTACTTGCGACAATCAATACGTTTTGGTTTTGGTCGCCCGGGACTTTAACAGGTTCTGTGTACGCCTCTTCTGGTTTATTGAGAATCGTAGTGTATTGGGTGTGATGTCAAGACGGAAGTATCACTTCAGTCATATGGAGATGATGACCACACAGGGATACAAAATTGGTTCTCTATTATGTTGTAACTATCGGGATAATATGACAAGGTCATGATTATCCGATTATAGAGACTAGTTGCTTGTGATCCGATATATGTTTCGTACAGGGTAGACACTTTTTCAGCCCCAGGCCTTGCATGTGACATCTGATACTGGATCGTAATACGCAATACTACGTATACTACACCTGTTATAGATTATATATTCCTTACAGAATATTTCTGAAGAATTGCGTAGGCACGACGCTTTGCTAGAAGCCAACCATGTCTCGTAAATTGGTAAGAACGTGGCATTAGGTATGCACGTGATCGGATAGTCCGACAACCGGATTTACTACCAACATATCCAGGGATCTCATGGGTCGCTTCCCAAAGATTCATCGATGACGTATGACTCGAACATAATTAATCTGGAATTAATTAGAAGAGAGAGAAAATTAATCTAGTATTAATTACGGTAAGATTTTATCTAGGATAAAATTTAATTAATAGAGAGAGAACGATTAATTCGGAATTAATCGATAAAATAATATATTCGATATATTAAATGAAATTAGATTTCATAACGGAATTGAAATTGGATTTTAATTTGGCGAACGAATTAGTTTAGAATTAATTCGCGAGCGACTTTAATAATAATTTTGCTAGGCATAATTATTTATTTAAATTTGATTAAATTAAGTCGCAACGGAAAATTCGTTGATTCGGAATTAACGAACCCGAGCTCGGAATGTGTTTGCGGGCCCACTCTAATTTTGAATTAAAGTGGGGCCCATAAGTCACATCACAACTTACATCACTTGTCCATCAAGTGTCAAAGTTGATTGATGGGAGTAGTTGGAGGCATTAAATGCAATTTTCCCTCCAAAACTTTGCTTAGCCTTTTGGTAAAGCATATACCAAAATTTGAGTTTGACTTTTGGATATTGGTAATTGATTTTAGAAATCAAAATATCAAAAACCAAAAACTCTCTCCTCTCCTCTCTTCTTTGCCGTGAACTACCATAGAACAAAGGAAGATTTTTGTTGCAAATTATTCTTAGCTAGCACTTAAAGAATCATCCAAAGGTGATAGGGAAACATCCCTTGAGTTTGGAATCTCATTCACCAAGCTTGGAGCTCAACATACAACCATTCAAAGAGGAGCTTGAAGCACTTCCAAATGAGCAAAAATTTTATTATCAACACATCCAAGAAACCGATCAAAGTGAGTATAATTTCCGTAACTTAACTTTGAGTATTCACATGTTTCATGCTTATATGTTCTTGGGAATGATCTTTGAGATCCAACAATGGTATCATGAGTCTATTTAAGCATGAAATTGAATTAGGGTTCTTAATCTAAAATTGGGTATTTTTAATTGAGCATGATTTAATCAAATTGTTGTTTGAGTATGCTTAGATAATGTTAACTCAGAGTTATGCATGATCAATTTTATAAAAAAAATTAATTGGATTAATTTTCCCCAAATTGCTAGGCTTGGCCGAATGTAAAATGACTCTAATGTCATGGTGATTTTGATTTTTAGACCATTGGATATGTTTAAAATGAATGGATAAATTGATTTGTGATTTAAATGGATTGAAATCAAAATTAATGAAAAAAATCTCATATTGTCGTGACTATAATAGCATGTTAATGACTTGATTTTGTTTCAAATATTGGACATGTATTGAAAATAATAAAGCATGATTAATTATGTAAATTGGTATTTTTAAAATGTTAATTTAAATAATTAATTATGGTTATACACTTAAATTAATTATTAAATTGTGAAATTTGGAATATTAGAATTTAATTAATTTAGGCTTAATTTGGAATTGGGCTAAAAATTATTGTATTTGGGCCTAATGGGCTTGGTTGGGGCCAAGTTGTTTAGGACAATTGGATTGGATCCAAATTGGGTCTAAACCATTCCATTAAGTCCAAATATAATAAATAGGCCTTTAAAATTTAATTGGGCCTAATGGGCTAAAATTAATTTTGTGGCAAAGGGTGATCCTTATTGGGCTTTGGTTGCCAAAGTCCATGCCTTAAGAAATTAATTGAAAGCCCATTGGACTTTAATTAATTGACATTGGATGTTAATTGGGATTTGAGACCCATTAAGATTAGATTTAGAATCTAAGTCGTAAAGGCACATTAAAAGTGTAATTATTTAATTTAGAATTAAATAAAGAATTAGTATTGAATACAAATTAAATTGGATTTAAAATTATAGTTCGATATAATTCAAGAATTCGTACTTTGAGTACTTATTCTCAAACGAGTTGGACTTGCGCAAATGAAATCGTTGTTTGAACATTGGATGATCACTTAATTCAAAGATTAATTAATTGGATTAGATTGATTGGATAACATGCTTTGTGTGAATACATGGATATATTGTATGAATAATGTATATCAGATGGATATTATATGGGTGAGGGCAAATTTAAAATTTATTAAATTGGACCTGCGTGTCCAGCTTTTATCTCTCGATTCTTTGTAATTCTCTTCTCACCAATTCCCCTAAATGTAATGAGGTTTTTTATTTATTATGTAATTAGGTAGAAGTTAGAATAGTGCTAGCCGGGGAGAGGAAATGGAGTGATTTTTTCTAGAAATAATTTGTGAGATATCCATCTGCATATCATTATTAATTTATTTATCGCGCCTTATTATGCTTTTGGAATGCATGATTAAGGGTGTATGATGAGACCTAATAAAAGATAATTAATTGGTTGCCAATTACTCGAAAAACCCTCAACAAATATTAAGTGTTTTCCTTCCATTGAGTGATTCATTCTCAAGATCCAAGATTGGCATTGGTTTTTTGGCCAAAGTCAAGACCTTTGTCCATCGCGGATGTGTTTGAATCATGAAGGCTTTGTTCCATATCGTTTGTCTTGCCGAAGTTATGATTTGTTGGCCAAAGTCAAGATCACTTCTTGTTCATCGACATCGATTACGAAGCTTTCCAAGGTCAATGGGTCCCTCTTAACTGGAATCATTAAGCTTGTTGAGCCAAAGCCAAGGCTTAGTTGATTTAGAGGAAAAGGTTAGGAAAATATATTGGCATATATTGGCATATATATTGTATATATGTTTCGAACTTGGAGTTCCACCTACCGGATCTAGGAATTGGATGAGATCCATTGATCTAGAGATCTACCTAGTTAAATATCATACAGCTTAGTGGCCAAAGTCAAGGTTGTGTGTTATTTAACGGGATCCTAGCCCACTAGGCAACTAGATTTCCTGAGTACTCAACAGAGGTTAGAGGCTCGCCGAAAAATAGTGGGAGGCTAGTATTGAATTTGCAATTTCGTTCAAATACTTGCCAAATACGCGCTTTCAAATTTTTCGTCAATTATATTTTATTAGTTGGACTAATATTTTATTATTTTTCTTGTAACAGTTGGACTGTACCCAAATATCGTTAATTAAATAGTTAGACTATTGCAATTAAGATGACTGGAAAGATCGGGGTTAGAGACATTATCATTGGCGAAAATATCTTTAATGGCGCGAACTTTCCTGATTGGGATATGAACCTCAGGATTGTCCTGTGGGCTTAGAGGATGCTCTATATGATAGAGAGACCTCTCGGGCCTAAGCCCGGAAATAAGCAGCCGCTTGAGCTTGAGCTTTGGAAGACTCATAGCGATGACAACTCAACTGCTGAATCCGTCATGCTCGCTGTGATGACCCCTCAATTTCGTCGCCAAAATAAGGGATTGGATCCCTATACTATGTTGGCAAAATTGAAGGACCTTCATCGATCTAACATTAGATCGCAAAGGTATAAATTACAGAAGAAGCTCTTTCGCTCTCGAATGTCAGAGGGTACATCTGTTGAGCACCATATGTCACAGATGATTGCTAACATTGAACAGATGGTATAGCTAGGCATAACCGTTGAGGCTGAGACTTCTATTGATTTGATCTTACAGTCTCTTCCTGACAGCTAGAGCGGGTTCATCATGAACTACAATATGATGAACCAAGACCATCCTCATGGAGAGTTGATGGCAATGTTGCGTGAAGCAGAAAAAGAGCTATTGAATGGAAAAAAGCTCGAGGCGCACTTCGCTTCAACGTCTCAGTCTCTGAGGACTTGGCCCAAGGCAACTGGAGGTGTAAAGAAGAAGAAGAAGAAGAAGGGCAAGGCCAAATCTTCAAAGTCTTCTAGGAAGGCTAAGGATAAATCCCAAGATGTATGCCTGCAGTGTGGCAAACGGGGTCTCTGGAAGCATGACTGCCGTGAGTACAAGGCGCACATGAAGGAAATCAAAGCGAGCAAGGCACCGGCTTCAGGTATGTTTGTTATAGAAATAAACATGTCTACTTCTAGTTTTAAAAATTGGATTTTTCATTCTGGTTGTGGTACTCATATATGTACTGATGTGCAGGATCTACGGATTAGCAGGAGACTGGCCTCAGGAGAGATTGATCTACGAGTTGGAAATGGGACCAGGTCGCCGTTTTGGCTGTTGGAACTTATATTTTGGAACTTTCATCGGGGCATGTACTAATCTTTCAACTGTTATTATGTACCTAGTTTGACTAGGAATATTATATTTGTATCTTTATTAGCCCAATGTGGCTATACTTTTGTTTTTAGAAACACTGGGTGTTTTATGTATAAAAATGATATGAGATATGCAGTGCTGATGTGAATAATGGTCTTTATATTTTGAATATAAATCAATCTCAAACATATAATGTAACAAACAAAAGGCTTAAACTAAGTAACAAAGATGAAACTTATATGTGGCATTGTCGTCTGGGACACATTAACAAGACTCGCATATCCACACCTTCAAGAGTGGGTACTTGGACGGATTTGATCCAAATTCATATGACATCTGCGAATCTTGTTTGTTAGGCAAAATGCTTAAAACACCTTTTAGCGGTAAATGTGCTCGTGCCACCGAACTTTTAGCCCTCGTTCATAGTGACGTATATGGGCCCATGTCTAGCCAGGCTAGAGGTGGATATGAATACTTCGTAACCTTTACGGATGATGCATCGCGTTATGGTTATGTATATCTTATGAGACACAAGTCGGAAACCTTTGAGAAATTCAAAGAGTTTCGACACGAAGTAGAAAAACAGACCGACAAAAAATTAAAACATTATGGTCGGACCGTGGTGGAGAATACTTAAGTAATTATTTTCTTGATTACTTGAAAGAGTATGGTATTCTTTCACAGTGGACTCCTCCCGGAACACCGCAATTAAACGGTGTGTCCGAACGGAGAAACTAAACTTTATTAGACATGGTAAGGTCGATGATGAGTCACACAGAGCTACTTATTTCCTTATGGGGATATGCATTGAACAATGCAATACTTATTTTGAATAAGGTTCCGTTAAAGTATGTTCAACAGACTCCGTATGAGATATGGACAGGAAAGAAACCGGGTTTCTCATTCCTGAAGATTTGGGGATCCTGGGCATACGTTAAACGTTTGGATGGTACCAAAATTGAACCCAAATCGGATAAATGAATGCCTATTTGTAGGTTATCCTAGGGAAACCAAAGGATATTACTTCTACAACCCACAAGAGAACAAAGTATTTGTTGCTCTACATGCGGTTTTCCTTGAGAAGGAATTCCTAAATCCAGTGGTTAGTGGGAGGAAAGTAGAACTCGATGAAAGTCGGAGTGATACTGTTACCTGGCACAGAATCCTTAACGGAACATGAACAGTTCATCAGGATGAGACTGTACCACAATCTTTGAATACACGCGTAGATCGGATAGAGTCAGAAATAACTGAGAGGTATGGGTTTCTGATCTCACCTCATGTGGATATTAATTTTATTGAGGAAGACGAACCGGCTACGTATGAGGAAGCGATATAAGGTATGACACCGGTTTATGGCAAGATGCCATGAAATCCAAAATGGATTCCATGTACACCAACCAAGTTTGGACACTGGTTGATGCACCAGAAGGGGTAAAGCCTATTGGTTGCAAATAGGTCTTCAAGAATAAGACTGACATGGATGGCAACATACAAACGTACAAAGCTAGGCTTGTAGCGAAAGGGTATCGTCAACGACATGGTGTCGATTACGACGAAACATTTTCACATGTTCCCATGATTAAATCCATTCGGATAATGCTTGCTATTGCTGCATATTTTGATTATGAAATATGGCAGATGGACGTCAAAACTACTTTCCTTAACGGAAACCTTTTGGAGGATGTTTATATGCAACAGCCTGACAGTTTTTCCGTACCTAAACATGCAGACAATGTTTGCAAGTTAAATCGATCCATTTTATGGATTGAAGCAAACATCGAGTTCTTGGAACCAAAATTTTGATGAGATCATAAAAGAATATGATTTCGTTCAAAACGAGGATGATCCTTGTGTATATAAGAAGGTTAGTGGGAGCGCACTGACATTTATTGTCCTTTACGTTGATGATGTATTGCTTATTTGCAATAACATTCCCATGCTACAATCGGTGAAAGCTTGGCTTTCATTAAAATTCTCCATGAAGGATCTGGGAGAAGCAGCCTTTATTCTGGGAATATAGATCTACCGGGATAGGTCTAGAAAGCTGCTTGGACTCTCCCAGAGCACATATATTAACAAAGTGTTGAAGAGATTCAAAATGGAACAGTCTAAGAGGGGACTGTTGCCAGTGTCACATGGCGTCACTCTATCTAATAACATGTGTCCTAAAACTCAAGATGAGAGAGACAACATGAGTCGGATCCCATTCGCCCCGGAATTCGGATCGATCATGTATGCTATGATATGTACGCGATCTAATGTCTCCTATGTTTTGAGCACGTGTAGTTGCTATCAGGCCGATGCAGTTCATGGTCACTGGATGGCAGTTAAGAACATCCTTAAGTATCTTAGACAAACTAAGGATGCTTTCTTAATCTATGGAGATGGAGAACTTGAGGTAACAGGGTTTACCGATGCAAGTTTCCAAATCGATAAAGACGATTCTAAGTCGCAATCTGGGTACATATTTTGTTTGAACAACGGAGCAGTAAGCTGGAAATCTTCCAAGCAATAGACTGTTGCCGATTCAACAACAGAAACGGAATATATTGCTGCAACTGAAGCAACAAAAGAGGCAATTTGGATCCGTAAATTCCTAATTGGATTATGGATCCGTTCCATTGTATTGTGACAATAACGGGGCTATAGCCCAGGCTAAGGAACCACAGTCTCATCAACGATCCAAGCATTTTGTTCGACGTTTCCATCTGATTCGTGAAATCATATATCGTGGCAATGTGAAGATCGAGAAGGTTGCATCAGAGGACAACATTGCAGATCCGCTGACAAAAACTATTCCTTAGCAAATATTTTAGCGACATGTACATAGTTCAGGTGTTAGATGCTTGAGTGACTGGCTATAGGCCAAGTGGGAGATTGTTGGACAATTATGACCCATAGAGTCACTATTTGTAAAAAGACATTATGGTTTTTGTACAAATTAACTATGTGACAATGGAAATTGCTATTTTATCATTTTTTAATTTGATTACTTGAATATATAAATGATAAAAATCCTTATGATTAGTTCCGGATTAATAAGATATGAGACAATATCAATCCACAAAGGTTTAATCATTAAATATCCATAGTCATAGTATTATCGAGACTGGACATCGATAATGCGGAATAGACTAGTATTACACTTGTGCGTGTTATGGAACCGTAACAGCATAGTTCTTATATATTTAATTATTGGATGCTTATGCAAGTGTGATAAGAGGTTGTGTTTGCCGATGGTACGGAAATAGCTTCGCAATGGATAGACCCTGAGGAATCTCATTGGTAGTATGACTATATGTCTATGGGAATCCGCATAAGGGTAGGTGTATTTGGTCTTAACCTGAGACTTGCATCGCTAGTACTCGCGACAATCAATATGATTTGGTTTTGGTCGTCCGGGGCTTTAAAAAGTTCGGTGTACACCTCTTCTGGGTTTATTGAGAATCGTAGTGTATTGGGTGTGATGTCAAGACGGAAGTATCACTTCAGTCATATGGAGATAATAATCACGTATGGATACAGAACTGGTTCTCTATTATGTTGCAACTATCAGGATAATATGACAAGGTCATGATTATCCGATTATAGAGACTAGTTGCTTATGATCCGATATATGCTTCGTATATGGCATACACTTTTCCAGCCCCAGGCCTTGCATATGACATCTGATACCAGATCGCAATACGCAATACTACGTATACTACGCCTGTTATAGATTATATATTCCTTAAAGAATATTTCTGGAGAATTGAGTAGGCACGGCGCAATGCTAGAAGCCAACCATGTCTCGTAAATCGGTAAGAACGTGGCACTGGGTACGCACGTGTTCGGATAGTCCGACGACCGGATTTACTGCCAACATATCCAGGGATCTCATGGGTCGCTTCCCAAAGATTCACTGATGACGTATGACTCGAACATAATTAATCTGGGATTAATTAGAAGAGAAAGAGAAAATTAATCTATGATTAATTACGGAAGATTTTATCTAGGATAAAATTCAATTAATAGAGGGAGAATGATTAATTCGGAATTAATCGATAAAATAATATATTCGATATATTAAATGAAATTAGATTTCATAACGGAATTGAAATTGGATTTTAATTCGGCGAACGAATTAGTTTAGAATTAATTCGCGAGCGACTTTAATAATAATTTTGTTAGGCATAATTATTTATTTAAATTTGATTTAATTAAGCCGCAACGGAAAATTCGTTAATTCAGAATTAACGAACCCGAGCCCAAAATGTGTTTGCGGGCCCACTCGGATTTTGAATTAAAGTGGGGCCCACAAGTCACATCACAACTTACATCACTTGTCCATCAAGTGTCAAAGTTGATTGATGGGAGTAATTGGAGGCATTAAATGCAATTTTCCCTCCAAAACTTTGCTTAGCCTTTTGGTAAAGCATATACCAAAATTTGAGTTTGACTTTTGGATATTGGTAAATGATTTTAGAAATCAAAATATCAAAAACCAAAAACTCTCTCATCTCCTCTCTTCTTTGCCGTGAACTACCATAGACCAAAGGAAGATTTTTGTTGCAAATTTATTCCTTAGCTAGCACTTAAAAGAATCATACAAAGGTGATAGGGAAACATCCCTTGAGTTTAGAATCTCATTCACCAAGCTTGGAGCTCAACATACAACTATTCAAAGATGAGCTTGGAGCACTTCCAAATGAGCAAAAATTTTGTTATCAACACATTTAAGAAACCGATTAAAGTGAGTATAATTTCTGCAACTTAACTTTGAGTATTCACATGTTTCATGCTTATATGTTCTTGGGAATGATTTTTGAGACCCAATAGATATTGTCTCCCAAACTTTCAATTTTCATTTCCTTCACTGTTCTCCACTACTGCTGCATTGCCATCCTCGAAATCTCTATCGAGGTATTACCTTCCACGATCTGATCGTAGAGCTTTGATTGTCTTACTCAATTGGTTCTCAACCTCAGCACAATACTCTTTCAACTTTTTAAAGGTATCTGATTTGTGATGCATTAGGTAAACATACACATATCTTGAATAATCGTCAATGAATGTGACGAAGTATTCATAACCACCTCGAGCTCTTTCACCCAATGCTTCTGGAAAAAAAAAATCAATTGCAGTCCATCAGGCCCTGAAGATTTGGTTGGGCACATCTAAGTCAAGGCTTCAACAATTTCTTCCTTAGTAAATACCTCATCTAACTTAGCATTCATGTCCCTTGTAACCTGAGGGCTAACTACCTGTGTACCCTCTTTTATTTAATGCTGAGTTGAGTTTGAGCTGGTACATAAGCTTTGAAAATAATCACACATAATACATTCTACCTCTGGCTCGTCTTCAACCAAATCACCCTAGTCATTTTCAATACCCCAAATCCAATTTTTCCTCATGTGCGCTGACGTCCTCCGATGAAAGAAGCTAGTGTTTTTGTCCCCTTGTTTTAGCCAATCAGCCTTATATCGTTGCTTACAAAAGACCTCCTCATCCCTCAAAATTTGATCTATCTTTTCTTCCAAATTTATAAGCTCTTCTCATCATCTATTAATATTTCAGCCTCTTTACAGCTCTTTAACTTTCCTATTATCACTTCCTGCTCCTTCTTCTTTCCTCCAAATTGAATATCATCCCAAACTTTCAGCCGAGCCATCGTATTCTTTACTGAGATTTCAAGTTTTCACATCATCACCAATTCCCACCGGTCTATTTCTTTCCATTCACTTGTAATAATTTTTTTTACATTTTTCATACGTACTCCACTTATCCTTATAATGAACCACCTTCATCCCTCTTCTATTACACATTGAACATCTTCTTCTCTCTTTAACTGCCATCACTATTGGGCTATGATTGGACCACCATAAGTCAATAGTTAAAGCACACAAATTCCTAAAAATCATTTCCCATAATTCATTAAATAAAAATTGATCCAACCTTTCATATACCAAGTTTGATCCAAACCGTCGATTGGACCATATAAATAGATACCTCTAACATCCCAGGTCAGTCAATGAGCAATTACTAATGGCTTCTCTAAATTCTGTCATCGCATGCCAATTCCTATCATTTCCCCATCTCTTCTCCTTCACATCCAAAATTTCATTAAATCTCTAAGGCACAACGACGGCAAAGAGAAAAGACCTACTAATCTTCATAGCAACTACCATGTATGCGTCTTTTGACTACTCTTCGGATGCCCATACACACCAATACACCTTCATAACATCTCATTTTCCCATTGCACCGAAGCATCGAAATGATGAAGGCTATATGATTTTATATTAACATTTATTGTAGAATCCTACATGAGCACCAATCCAATCTCCTGCTATTTCCCTTATCTTATCACTCATTTTATTGCGCTCTGCTCCACTATCCCATAACTACTTCCATTTTTATCTAAAGTCAGTTACTGCCCATCCTTCATTTGGTAACTCATTAAATGATTCTCCCGCCATTTCCCCCATCTTATCACTCCTTTTATGCGCTCTGCTCCACTATCCCATAACTGTTAGGGATATGCCCTATACCCAATTTGTAGATGGGCTATATGTACATGTATTTTTAATATTTTCATTAATTAATAAAATGACAACCTTTATTATACGTGTCTTACATAAATTATATGAATCATCAAATACTGTAATAAAGCTCTTGGAGTAATAAGATGATGACTTCCACGCCTTATGAGAATCATTACTCCCCAAACGTTCCTAGTCATAGTTTTGTGAATAATCTGGGCGTTCACAAAGTGGAGAGACTAGCATGATGATATGATCAGTCTTTAAGTGGGGTAGCCGATCTCATAGGCTACTAGCGGAGATCTGTCCGCTTGGTGTATCACATGGATGCATGAGTTGCGCGTGTCCATTGAACTGATCGCCGAAAGTTTTCACATGGAGTGTTTATCCCATGTGTCTGTGAGAACTTTCATATATCGATTGTATGACTAGTCCTTAGACTTGAGGTCTTTACAATCTTATATGTGGATCAAATGACTTTGACATTCTCCTTCCCCGGTTCAAAAGATCCAGTCATAAGGGTATGATTGGGTCATTTGTTGAAACACATAAAGTTTGTAAAGATACAATAGAGAATCGCCACTCTCTCGGATAATATTTTCTTATAAGAGTAGTATTCCAATTCGCGGGTTGATATGTGTGATCAGTGCTTGAGACTGTGGTCGCAGCGGAAGAATCATGTGAGATTCTTGGGTTAGCACGATTCATGACACTATCAACATCATACCTTTGACTATATGGGTAGAAACTTTCCATACCCTAGGTCAAACGGTGGGGATACAGTGAGGCGAGGGATCGTATCATATGTAAATCGCATACAGAATGGGTATATATATTTCCTTCTCATTTGGGGGCTTTGGGCATGTTGCTAGATGTCAACCTTGGTCATTGAAATCGAACGACCATCTGATCGGAGGATAATTTATGTTTGATTAAATTATCACGATTCATTTCATGTCCAACTTGAGGGGAACCCAAAAGGTCACACACAACAAAGTCGAAATCAATGGTTAACAGTGCACAGTACAAATTTAACAACATATATGATTGTTGTATGAATTATTCATAAATGGTTCAACGTATTTAATTATTGAACAGGTCATTTATGAGGTTCCAAAGTGGCTTAGGGATTGGTGAATGACGATACGGGTACTTTGGGAATTGGAAAAATGAATAAGAAAATAAATAAATAAAAATCTACGTTTTATTTTTTTATTTTTTTATTTTTTATTTGTTTTGAATTCCAATTCGGCCAAAACTCTTATTAGGGTTTTATAATCTCATTAAACCACTAAATTAAGATCCAATGGCTAAGATTTAATTAGGATTTATCCCACATCAGATTCTTATTAATTTTGTTGTCTTTGGAGCACCTATATAAACCCAAAGAATTTTTTATAAATTTTTACACCAAAACATTTCATATATTGGGTTTATATAAGTCACTGATTTTGAGGATCCTTAAGTCTAATTGACTAGAGGAATCTCAATTTAAAGGTTTTGAGGTATTTGCATAGGCTAGCACCAAGGGAAAAATACTCGTGCACTCAAGGCGTAGTCTTGCCGTTGAGTTTTGGCTTTGGTGTGTGCACCTTTGGAGGCCACACACTTAGGTGGCTCTTTGGAACATGGAAGAGTTTGATGAGTTCGAGAAAAGCTTGTAGATTGGAGGGAGGACTGGAGGAGTCTTCGGTTCAAGTAAGTCTTTTTCTTTCTTTATTTTAATTAGAGTTCTTATGATAGTTAGCATGTTTAGGTTTATGTTCTTTGCATGTTTTATGAGTTCTTATGCTTAAAATATATAGTAACATGCCTAGGCTTGTAGAATAATCAAAAAAAATGGGTCTTGGGCAAAGGGATAGCGGCATCATAATTTTTAATTTTCCACTGCGCACTCGCGGTCGCTTCCCAATAATAACTACTTCCATTTTTATCTAAAGTCAGTTACTGACCATCCTTCATTTGATAACTCATTAAATGATTCTCAACTACCACCTCCACATCAGCCTCTTCCCTGGACTCCCCTCGGATCTGCACCTAACTATGGGTCGAGTTGCTCGAATTCCTGTAGGTGATCAGAGCGCAATCCTTACATGCTTCGTCCTCTATTTCAGCCATGCATTTGTGACTATCACTCTCAGCATTATCTTCTTCCTTACGGCCCTTCAATTTTCCTTTCCACTGCTGAAATTTTCCCTCTTGAATCGCTTTTAACCATTATCCATATAGGAACATGTGTTGTGGTTGTCCTAAATACTTACTACACTCCCTGAACTGATGCCCCATACATCCACACCAGTAGAAAAATAGATGGAGTCTTTCATATAACAATGGCATAATAACATCTTCATTATCCTCTTGTGCTAACCTTAGGAATTTGTTTTAAGGGTCTGGTTATGTCTATGAAAATTCTAACTCGGACATATTTCCCGAAATTTTCTCCCACAACATCTACAGAAATATTTTCCACCCTCCCTATCTAACTCACAAGCTCTTCTATAGTATCTTCGTCTATGCACATAATTAGAACATTATGTACGTTAACCCAAAATGATACATATCCAAATTCATATTTTGTTAGATATCCTATTCTTACAACTCGCTTATCACCGTTAACGTCCTATCGTAATGCCATGGACCCCCTGCTTTGATTCGTCGTTTATCTACATCAGCCCCAAACTTGAACATGAAGATGTTGTCTCCCAAACTTTCAATTTTCACTTCCTTCACTGTTCTCCACAACTGCTGCATTGCCATTCTTAAGCCCTCTTCATTAACAGTCTTTGATTGAAGAATTTTTCCAACCAAACAGCATGCCACTATCTTCTCACCTTTCTCTTTCATTTTCTTATTAAAAGATACCTTTGCACTCTCTTCTTCACTTATTGAAATAGTTTTTCATCGTCTTATCAACTCCTCTGTATCGATTAAATGCGGAGTGTTTCCACTTACTTTCTTTTCCTCTTTCAAAATGGTATTTAATGCGCACACCAATCTTCACACTGAATCACTAAGAGCTCTCAGACAACTCTCTTGTTACAACTCTACTATTTTTCCTTAACTTAGAAAAGGAGGCAAAAGGCCCTACTCACAAAGGGCCACTGCTTGTCCACAGCCCCTTTCACTCCAAGTTCTCTAGAGAGGACCTGAGGAAAGAAAATAAGCTTTGAATTGCTTTACTGTTGGTCCATGTATAACTGTTTTTTTTTAACTAGAAATTTCTAAGATTAAATATAATGGTCTTTCGATTATAACTCTAAAAAATATATTTAAATATATATAATTTATATATTTGTCATTGTATTATATTTTGGAAGAGTTGAAAAAACAATCTCGTTGAAAGGTTCCAAACATCTGTCCTTTTCTAATATATTTCTTTAGATAAAAACTCTATTTTTTCTTCTTTTTTTCATATGATAATTATTTCTCATAAAATGAAATGTAAATCGAAGCTATGTTTGAATCAGGAGTGGCCCTCAATTGTCCTTAACTTTAAATGCCTTAAATTTTTAAAAGATAGCAATCATGTCTTCAATCTTTTTAGGTTAGATCTCTTTTTGTTCATTGGGTGTGGACTGCTGCTCATGATATCCGATGATGTATTCAGAGATGATCCATCAGTCATGTGTACATGATTTAGGGGTCCACTTCATGAGATTGCGATTTGTCAAATCCTTGGCCATGGTACACTCGGAAATAAGTTCTGAGTGTTGTTAAGAAATCACGGATCTATATGTTGATAGGATTATACCTTATAAGATTTGATTATAATATCTATGTCTCTGGTATTTTTTTCGGATACCTATGATGGAAGAATTATACGTATGTGAAAATCTCAACTTGTATGGTTTAGCAATAATATTTGTGGTCGTCATAATTTATGAGCGAGTGAATTATGGACACAGAATTGGATTCTGTGACGGATATACCTGAACTTAGAGAGTCTCACATAATCGAAAATACTCGTAGAGCACTAGGGTAACTTAAAACGAATAATATAAATTATTCAGAAATCGTTTAATGGTTAAACGTAAATTACACATGTGATTAATATGTATATGTATTAGATGCATAATTTGGATTAGATTCATATTAATTAATTATCAAATACATTTGGAACACATATAATCCATGTTATATTTTAGCATTTAGTGTAAATATAAAAATATAATATATATTTAATTAAATGAATTAATTGATTAAAATATTAATTAATTAATTAATTAATTGCATGTATTTTATATATATATAAGTATATGTCATTTATGATTATGACATATTTTATATATGTTAAATGGTGTCATGTGGCTTTTGTTTGATATTAGTGGGATTAGGTATTTTTATTTTTGAAAATAAAAAATATTTTTCCCCTAGATTTTTGACCAAAAATTCGGCACCTCATATATGAAAGGAGGGGTTGTTCATTTTCTTCTCTAATGAAACCAAAAGCTTAAAATAGTAAACCCTTGAAAAGAGAATAAATTGGGAAGAAAAATCCTAGAGCTAAAGCGTGAAGAATTGAAATTTAAGGTAAGTTTTTTAATTATTATGTTAGGAAATTATTTCCATTAGCTTATTGTGAATATATGAGTTGTATTTTTAGTTTTTCCCTCCTTGAATATGGGTTCTATTTGTTAGAAGCTTGTTGGAAAGAAAGATTGCATGTGCAGTGAAAATTAAAGCTTAATAAGTGTTATTATGGTTTGATTTTGTTAAAGAATTGCTAGTTATCATTCTAGAGTTTTATGTCACTTTATGAAAATCTATAATTGTTCTTATGTGTTTTTTATTGTGATGAGATACTTGGGATATTGGAAAATTTAGATTGAAGCTTTTAGTGTTATTTGATTAAATTGATTAATAAAATAATTTATGGTGTATATATTTAGATTAAACTATTAAATATATATTTGGTAATATATAAGATGCATATTAATTATTTTGGTTGGAAACACTTAAATGTGTAATTGACACATTTGGACTAAAATGATAAAAATACAAAAAATTTGCACTTTAAACCTATTTTCGGTCAAGGGTATTTTGGATAATTCCAAAATTGATTTTTCACGCTCCTCTACGATACCCGACAAAACCGTAATAAGCCAACACATTTCACGTATTTGGTTGCATCTTTTGGTTTTCTTAATTGCTTTATTGTTTTGTTTTGTTTTTTTGTTTTTTGTTTTTTGTTTTTTTGGGTTATTATAGAGTTCATTTAAATTAAAAGATCTCGGGAGAATTTTACCTGCACTTCCTCGTGGAGTCAAGCGTTTGTCTCTATATACCTACGAATTGCCATCAAATTACGCAGCTTTGTTGGATGGTATTTTTCCTTTGCCTTTTTTTTTTTTTTTTTTCTTTTTATGCACAAAGTCAATATGATGCTGCCACTGGTCATTTCAATGCATTGTAGGAGTTATTGGTTTTCTTTAAGTGAGAGTAGGTTAAATAGAAAAGTACATGATCTTATTATTGTTTGCGCAATTTTTTACTTGAAAAAGCGTGTAAGTTTCAAATCTCTTGAGACAAAGTCCCAACAAAGGGTGTTTGATTAAGTGAATAAGCCTCCAAGGGGCACAAGCACACAAATTACAGTCCTAAGGATTATGAAACTAAGAAATGAAAAATAAAAATATGCTCGTTTGAGTCTTCATTTGATCGGGCCCCTAATCTTCGCATGGGTGAGCCTTTTATAGTGAAACTTGCAAACTGCTCGGACGGTTTTGGCTCATAACTTCCTTGCAACTGCTAGGTCCTGCCTCCAACCGTTGAGTTGTGCGTCATAACTGCCTGATCGTGGAGGGAACTACCTAATTGCTGTAATCGTGGGATCAACTGCATCATGTGTTCGGTCATCCTGAGTCCTTTGTCGTTCTAATCGCTGTTTCGGTCATCCTGAGTTCTTTGTCGCTCTAATCGTTGTGTCATCTGGTGATTGCTCCGATCACTCTTCCCTACGTCGCTCTGCTTGCCTTCGTCCTTTACTCCTCTAGGGCGATTTCGCTCTAGGGTGACTTTCTTTTGTCAACAATTATCCCCCAAATTCACATTGATTGAATTGGAAGTGAAATCGAGGTGAATTTCTCCATATCAGGGTGGTAGATGTCGGCCTACAAGTCCTCGCCCTACAATTTGTTGGGCCGCCCCTTACGTTTTCCATACGAGCCCATCACTTCTTCAATGCGCGACCTCATAATTTTTTCCTATGTTACCCGCTCTTTCTTCTCGTTCGAGGAAGATCATTGCACTAATTGAGGACTGGCCCAATATGCATTCCTTCTCGCCCTCGGATGACTATTCAGTACAGGTAATCTGTGAAACCGGGGGGCGCAGTACCTTCCCACAAAGGAACTCGGTCAGCCGCTGCCAACGGACGTAACCCATCCACAACATTACATTTCATTCCACACCTCAACCCGTGTGGATGGCCATTGGCTAACCTTCTTACATTCCATTCCACAACTCATTAAGGAAAACTTTTGTTTCCGACAGCCCCTTTTCCATACAGATCTTTTCTTTTTCCGGCTCTGCTCTTCTCCTTTCGATCCTTCCCCCTTCCATCCATTCTGCTATTGAACTATTCACCACCTACGGTCTCTACCTCCCATTATCGTCTTACTAATGAAGTCATTTTTCGTCGGTTCCTCAGAGACGGCGCCAACTATTGACGGCTGATTTTCATCTCAGCGGGCAATATGGGAATGTCATTCCTGGGACAAATCCTCCCAATAGTGAATTTGTTTGGTTATGGGAAACTAAGCCAAGATGTTTTGAGTAGAGTTGGCCTTTGGCCGAGCAGTTGAAAGAGGTTACATTCGTTATTTTTCTATTGTTTACAAGCTGCTATTCGGAGCATCTTCTTTAACCCTCCCATTTATATTCTTCCAAAACATGATATTGTTCTCATTTGCAATGCTTCCCATGTGCTACCTGACCGATTGACGGGTTCTCTACCCTAGGCCTGACTTTGCCGAAAGTAAGCCTACAGCCTGATGGTTTTGTCACATCAACTCTGCTTTCTCCTCTGCCACACGCAACAATAATGGTGACAGCTTGGATGATGCTTCCGGGGAACGACCCGTGTTGACACATGTAAGGGAAAATCATAGATTTTAGGTTTCTTTCGGTTGCCAAATGAGTGGCTAGATAAGCTATTGAGCTTCCCAAAATCACTTCTGCCCTGGCCCGAGTTGGTTTTGAGAAGGGTTTGGCCGATCTAGTGAAAAATCGATGCTGGGATGCTGAGAGAGTGGCGGAACCTGGGGAAGAAGTTCTCGCTTCTGAAGGATTCGCCTGACAAGCTTCAGCGATCTTCGGTTATGTAATAATATAGGACATTTCATCGTCCAGGCGTTGTATTTTTGAGGACGTTTTCGTCCTGTGTTCTCATATTTCTCAGCTTTGTCCTTATTGCAAAGACATTACGTTCTCGTGCTCCAATAATGAGGGCATATATTTTTTCAAGTATTTACCGTTTATCGCTCTAACATGCACTTTTCCATTCAAATTCCTTAAATGATAGGCCCCGTTTGGCAACACGTTTTTACCTTCAAAGGGCCTTCCCAATTAGGCGACCATTTTCCATATGTCGGATCTTTGGCACCAAGTGGCAATATAGTTTTCCACACTAATTCGCCTTTTCTGAACGATTTAGCCATGACTCTCTGATTATATCCCTTGGCCATTTTTTTCTTTTGCGCTTCCAAACGATTGATGACACCACATTTAATATCGTCCAATTCCAACAAATTTTGAATCATTGCTTCGTCGTAGCCTTCATTTGTTAATTCCTTTTGCAACATCACTCTAGTGGATTCAATATTAACTTCAACTGGTAATACGGCCTCTTGACCATATACTAATTGAAATGGCGTGACCGAGGTACTAACTTGCGGTGACGTCTTATATACCCATAGAGCCTGACTCAAACATTCGTCTCATTGCCTGGCATTGTCCGTTATCATTTTCCGAATCAACCCTTTAAGGATTTTATTGGACGATTCTGTCTGACCGTTTGACTGGGGAAAATATGGAGTAGTGTTCACTAGCCGGATCCCGTATTCGGCCAGGAAATTTTTTACCTTCTCGCCATTTAACGAAGTACAATGATCCACCATTATTGTTTGTGGTATACCGAATCGGTGAATGATGTGCTCTTTTATGAACTTGATAATTTGCTCTTGAGAGATCTCCACTACCGGGATTGCCTCCACCCATTTGGTAAAGAAATATGTGGCAACGATAATGAAGGTGTGTCTCTTGCTAGATGCGGGATAGATTTTTCATATCAAATCAATCGCTCATCCTATGAACGGTCATGGTTAATGACAGGGACCATTTCGGTTGCTGGTGCCCTTTGAATGGGCCCATGTTTCTGACAAGCGACGCACCCCTTGGCATACGATATGCACGACTCTCCCATTTTCGGCCAATAATATCTGCTCCGTATGATCAGCCACCTCATCTTTATTCCGGCCTGGTGAGCTCCACAAACACCTTCGTGTATTTCGGCCATAATAGTTTTGGATTACGATGGCCCCACGCATTTCAACAACAGACCGTCGTGGCGTTTTTTATATAACACGTCTCCTGACACCACGTAATTCAAGGCTTTGACTTTCAGCCTTCGATCTTTTCCATTTTCGGGCTGTCTTAAAAATTCTTTGATCTCTCGTCTCCAATCATCCTCGTCTTGGACCTCAACGGTCATGACATCCGTCACCCTATTTCTTCTCATCAGGGCTGGCTTGACCTCTTCGCTCCTATATATGCCGTCTATGCTTGTCTGTTTATATCCTGAAGCTGCTTGGGCCAATTGTTGGCCACTCTTCGTTCTTTGTTCTTGGAACTTGTTCTAGCCCCGCATAATCAAATTGGTCTAGCAACTATTTGGCTACATCTGATAGTGCCATGATGATGAGTGGTAATTATATCACTATTTCCCACTCATTTAACCTAATATTTTGTATAGTTTCTTGCGTTTTGTGAATATTTTGATGTTTTTTGTGTTATTTTGTAGATAAATAAAGTTTCAGAACTCTCTGGAGGTGATTTGGGGCCAAAACAGTGAAAATTGGAAAAAATGACATTTTGGTAATTTTGGTGCGTCGCGATGCGCAAGCCTTTGGCATCGCGATGCCTAACATGCACCAAGACTTGCTAACGTGTGCCGGGTCCACAAGTCAGAATCTGAGAAAATTTTGACTTTGCTAACGTGCGCCGTGCCACGTGTCACCATCACATCCGATCTGCTAACATGCACCATGCCACGTGTCATCATCCACATCACCAGTTAACCGAGTCAACGTGCCACATCATCGCCACGTCATCATCAACCAATCACAGCGTGCTACGTGTCATCATTCTATGG
This sequence comes from Zanthoxylum bungeanum, assembly GCA_019454045.1. NCBI lineage: Eukaryota > Viridiplantae > Streptophyta > Magnoliopsida > Sapindales > Rutaceae > Zanthoxylum > Zanthoxylum bungeanum. Next base: position 29,693 of record SKCR01040137.1, on the reverse strand, counting down.
TGCCGACAGTCACTTTCGCCACGTGTCGCCACGTCAGCTCAATTATTGACTCATTTATACGAATTGACACGTGGCAGATAAGAATCTGAAATATGCCAATCACGAGCCGCCACGTGTCGCAATCATTGAGCTCTCAGCCGCCTTGCCACGTGCCACCTTATCACCTTATCCAGAATCCCACACGACGAACCAGAAGCTGCCGCCGACCCCCTACTGACGCCTATAAATAGAGCTCGAAATTTCAGTTTCAGATGTACCTTCCTATCTGAATTCTCTGATGTAAATAAGGAGTTTTCTATCTAGTTTCTTTTAAATTTTAGTTTTGTAATTAATTTTAATTTCGTTCTGTAATAATAGTAATTTACTTTCTTTACTTTTTACAGTTTTTACTATTCACCATGAGGAGGTAACTTCTCTCTGCTAGGGTGAAAGGTAATTCTTTTACTATTGCTATTTAGATTAATCTCCCTTAAATATAATATATTCACTATTTAAAATTTCAATTAAAAATGATACCGCTATATTGGTCGGTTGGTAATTCATTTTAATCTGGTTTAAATCTGACTAATCAAGGATACCGCCAGATTGGTCGTTTGGTAATTAAATTTTCTTACCGCCTATATGGCGGGTTTATTTTGGTTCCGCCTTTATGGCTGGTTGGACTTAATATATTACATTAAGGGAGATATCTAAATAGTAAATAGTAAAAGTTGATCATTTTACCTTAGCATTTTATTTTATTGTAATTTACTTTTCAGCTTTTACTTTACCGCAATTACTTTTTAGCATTTTTACTTTATGTCTTTTACTTTATGTTTTTACTAGCCCTAGTTATGTGTCGTAACTAAGTTAGTTATTTGTGGTTGTGATGAATTCTAATATCAACGGTTTATAAGGGATTATTTTATAGTTTGGGTAATTTAAATGTTTACTTATTAAGTCTTAAGCTTAAGGCTTATTGTTGCCTGATCACCATAAGATTGATGTGGTAAATCTAAAATAAACTTGACAAATGAATTTTAGGTTTCAGCCTTAGACTTAATAGCCCACGATCTTCATTGAGGATAGATAACCCTTTAATAGATTTCCTTACAGGATAGACATATACCTGTCGGGCGGGGGTAGCCATAATTGGAACTTAAACTTAATGAATCCATATAATTTGGTTGACATAGAGATATGGTTCAATTGGGTTAAACTGGGTATTTGCGTCTGACCATCGACAGAGGCTTTTGCATAATTTAGTGTTCCAGGTTAGTAAACCGATTTATTACACAACCATGAAATAACCACTTCATTTTTTAAAAGATATTAGAAAGATTCACAACCTAGATAGTTTTTAATATTGAATTTCATTAAACCTATTTTTGTGCAATTTTATTTACTTGTTTTTAAATTTATAATCATCACCATTTCAAATCAATCAATCAATCTGTTAGATACTAGTAATTATTTGACCTCATAAAATTAATAGATTATGTATTAAGTCCTCGTGGAATCGATACTTTTTATACTACTTGAACGATACGTACGCTTGCGTTATACGTGTGTGTTTACGTCGGTCAAGTTTTTGGCGCCGTTACCGGGGACTTATTTATCTTTCACTATTAGTTTAGAGGTTAGATATATTTACTTGTATCTAATTTCTTTTTTACTTATTGTTTTTGTTTTCTTGTGTTTCAGGTTCTCAGATCCTTCATGAGACGAACCAGAAGCTTTGAACTCCGACCGCTTAACCCAGAAATTGAAAGAACCATCAGACAGTTGAGAAGGGAAAGGCGAGAAGGCCAAGAAGCTTTAGTCAACATGGAACCTGAACCTTTGGAGGTTGCACCACCAATTCCCATTCGAGACAGAACCATTCCGGTGGTTGACAGACTCATTTCATGTATTGTACTTCCTCCCATGATTCAGTAGTTAGTTCATTTTGGGGGAATGCAAATGAAGATCCTAATGCCCACATCAGCAATTTCCTGGAAGTTTGCGGCACTTTCAATTACAACCGAGAAGCTGAAGAAGCAATGAGACTGCGTATTTTCCCATACTCCTTGAAGGACGGAGCTAAAGCTTGGCTACATTCACTACCAGCAGGTTCCATCACAACTTGGAATACTTTAGCCACCAAATTTCTTGCAAAGTACTTTCCACCAGCCAGAACTAGAAAGCTGAGGAATGACATCACATCCTTTGTGCAACAAGACTTAGAAACTCTCTACGAAGCTTGGGAAAGATACAAAGATTTGCTCCGGAAATGTCCTCACTATGAGATTTCAAAATGGCTTCATGTCCAAACCTTCTATAATGGACTTTCTGGACTGATGAGAATAACAATCGATGCTGCTGATGAAGGAGCTTTAATGGCAAAATGAGAAGATCAAGCTTGTGACCTAATCGAAGAAATGGCCAACAACATTCATTGTGGCCAACAGAAATGAGCATGATCCAAAGAATTGCATGAATTTATGAAAGTGGAGCCAATACAGCAGTCAATGCCAAGCTGGATCAGATATGCAAATTCATGGAGACTCTCAGCACTGGATCCACAAGTTCACCATATGGAGGAGCACCAGAACCAAACCAACTTGAAGAGACAGTGAATTATGTCAACAATTTCAACAGACAGTGGAACAATCCATATTCCAACACCTACAACCCATGGTGGAGGAATCATCCCAAATTTTCATAGAGCAACAATTCAGGACAAAAGAACAATCCACCACCTGGATTTCAACAGCAGAACTATCCACCACCAGGATTTCAACAACAGAACAAAGGCCAAGAACATGAAAAAGAACCAGAAATGAAAGAATGTATTGCAGAGATGTTCAAAAAACAACAAGCAGCATATGATGCTATCTTTCAGAGCCAATCTGCTTCCATCAAAGCACTGGAGAATCAAATCGGACAACTGGCCAATGCTCAAAATTACAGACCGCCAGGTAATCTTCCCAGCAACACAGAACCCAATCCAAGGAACCGAGGGAATGAGCAATGTCAAGCCATCACCTTGAAAAGCGGTATTGAAATCAACAAAGATGTTGGAATCAAGGCAACAATTGAGGAAGTTTCAAAAGAAACAAAGCAACAGATGGAGGAAAAAGAAGCAAAGGAAAAAAAAAAGATCAGATCACTTCATCTCCACCTTTTCCACAACGACTTCAGAAAAACAAACTAGACAAGTAGTTTGCTCGATTCCTGAAGGTGTTCAAAAACCTTCACATCAACATTCTATTTGCAGAAGCCTTGGAAGAAATGCCCAGCTATGTAAAATTCATGAAAGACATTCTTTCACGAAAACGAAGATTGGGAGATTACGAGACAATAGCATTGATGGAAGAATGCAGTGCCATTATTCAGAGGAAACTTCCCACAAAGTTGAAAGATTCTGGCAGTTTCATTGTCCCATGCACCATTAGAGAATAATATATCGGTAAGGCTTTATGTGACTTAGGTGCAAGTGTTAATTTGATGCATTTTTCTATTTACAGGAAACTGCAAATCGGAGAAGCAATGCCTACCTCAATCTCATTACAACTTGCTAATCGAACGCTCGCATTTCCAAGAGGTGTTGTTGAAGATGTGCTGGTCAAAGTCGACAAACTCATTCTTCCAGCAGATTTCATTATCCTTGACATGGAAGAAAACAAATATGTGCCTATCATCCTTGGAAGACCATTCTTGGCGACAGGACGAACTGTGATTGATGTACAAAAAGGAGAACTAACCATGAAAGTTCAGGACCAAGAAGTTACTTTCAATGTTTTCAAAGCCATGAAATTCCTGAGCGATGAAAAAGAAGAAAAATGCTTCAGAGTTCATGTTGTTGATAGTATGGTTCAGGATACTGAGCTAAATCCCACGGATACACTTGAAACTTGCATCACCAACATGACTGACAGCGAGCTAGATGCTGAAATCCTGGAATGTATCAACTACCTTGACAAACCATTCCAATTCAAAGCGACACCACAAGTGGAAAGCCTGGAACTGCTAAAGAAAGATCGAATCAAGCCTTCGATTGAAGAACCACCACAGCTGGAGCTGAAGTTACTTCCGATCCATCTCAGGTATGCATTTCTTAGAAACTCTTCTGAATTACCTGTTATTATTTCTTCTTCACTAACATTGGAGCGGGAAGAAAAGTTACTGAGAGTATTATGAGAGCACAAAAGAGCCATTGGCTGGACTATAGCAGACATTCAAGGCATTAGTCCATCATTTTGCATGCATAAGATTCTGATGAATGATGAGTACAAACCCACAGTGGAACATCAACGGAGACTCAATCCAATCATGAAGGAGGTCGTAAAGAAAGAAATCATCAAATGGTTGGATGTTGGCATCATTTACCCCATCTCAGATAGTACTTGGGTGAGTCTTATGCAGTGTGTGTCGAAGAAAGGAGGAATCAATGTGGTTACCAATGAAAAGAACGAGTTAATCCCAACCAGAACGGTGACTGGATGGAAAGTATGCATGGACTACCGAAAGCTGAACAAAGGAACACGAAATGACCATTTTTCGCTACCATTCATTGACCAGATGTTAGACAGACTGGCGGGACATGAGTTCTATTATTTTCTGGACGGATATTCAGGGCACAATCAGATTGCCATCGCACAGAAGACCAGGAGAAAACTACCTTTACATGTCCCTGGTATGGTACTTTTGCTTTCGTAGAGAATGCCATTTGGATTATGTAATGCCCCTGCTACATTTCAACGTTGCATGATGGCCATCTTCTCAGACATGCTGGAGCAGAGTATTAAGGTTTTTATGGATGATTTTTCTATGTTTGGAGATTCTTTTGACCACTACTTGCTTAAAATTGGAACAGGTGTAAAAAAGTGCGAAGATACAAACCTGGTGCTCAATTGGGAGAAATGTCATTTCATGGTACATGAGGGCATTGTTCTTGGACACCGGATCTCACAAAAAGGAATCGAGGTAGACAAAGCAAATATTGAAACAATTGAAAAACTACCTCCGCCGACATCTGTAAAAGGGATTCGAAGTTTTCTTGGACATGCAGGTTTTTACAGGAGATTTATCAAAGACTTTTCCAAGATTGCTAAATCTCTTTGCAATCTTCTGGATAAGGCTGTGCCTTTAAACTTCACCAAAGAATGCCAGGAAGCTTTTGAGATCTTAAAACAAAAGCTGATTTCTGCCCCATCATTGTAGCACCAGACTTGACCCTTCCATTTGAAGTTAGTAATGTGTGATGCTAGTGATTTTGCTGTAGGTGCAGTTTTGGGACAACGCAAAGAAAAAATTTTCCACACCATTTACTACTACAGCAGAACTTTGAATGAAGCTCAACTCAACTACACAACCACTGAAAAGGAGTTGCTCACAGTTGTGTACGCTTTTGACAAATTCTGCTCCTATCTGCTGGGTCCCAAAGTGGTGGTCTACACAGATCATTCAGCAATCAAATATCTGATCACGAAGAAAGATGCCAAACCCAGATTGATCTGTTGGATACTTCTTCTGCAAGAATTTGATGTGGAGATCAAAGACAGGAAAATGGACAGAAAACCAAGTGGCAGATCATCTATCGAGGCTGAGAATGGAGAAACAGCTGGCAAGGATATGTTAATCAAAGAAACTTTTCCATATGAACAGCTGTTTGCCATGAAACAGCAAGATGCCCCTTGGTATGCTGACTATGTCAACTACATTGTGTCAGGAAAATGACCGTTGGAATGGACAACTTAGCAACGGAAGAAATTCTTCAAAGAAGTTAAGCACTATGTCTGGGATGAGTCGTACCTGTTCAAACGGTGTGCTGATCAATTATTGAGACGGTGTGTTCCACAAAAGGAGGTCAACAGTGTTCTGCAACACTATCATTCATCACCATATGGCGGACACTTCATCGGAAACAAAACTGCAGCCAAAGTCCTACAATCAGGTCTGTTCTGGCCCACTCTTTTTAAAGATGCTTATCCTTTTGCTCTTCAATGTGACAGGTGCCAGAGAATGGGGAATATTTCGAAGAGAAATGAAGGACCGTTACAAAACATTCTGGAAGTGGAGATATTCGATGTGTGGGGTATAGATTTCATGGGACCCTTTGTTCCATCATTCGGAAACCTGTACATCTTGGTTGTAAAAGACTACGTCTCCAAATGGGTTGAAGCAATTGCACTACCATCCAATGATTCAAAAGTGGTGATCAAATTCCTGAAAAAAGAATATTTTCACTCGGTTCGGAACACCTCAGACAATTATCAGTGATGGTGGCTCACATTTCTGTAACAGATACTTTGATGCACTCCTATCCAAATACGGAGTTACTCACAAGGTTGCCACTGCTTACCATCCACAGTCAAACGGACATGTTGAAGTTTCAAACAGGGAAATCCAAAAGAATCTTGGAGAGGAACTGTAGATCAACAAGGAAAGATTGGTCTACAAAACTAGATGATGCATTATGGCCTACTGAACAGCTTACAAGACACCCATTGGTATGTCCCCATATCGATTGGTGTTTGGAAAAGCGTGCCATCTGCCAGTTGAGCTTGAACACAGGCGTACTGGGCACTGAAGAAGTTGAATCTTGATTCACAAGCTGGAGGAGAGAAACGACTTCACCAACTCAACGAATTGGAGGAATTTCGTTACAGACTTATGAGAATGCCAGATTGTACAAAGAAAAGACCAAGACCAAGAAATGGCATGATCGAAAAATAATGCACAGACAGTTGGAACCAAGCAGCAAGTGTTGTGTACAATTCACGGTTGAAACTTTTCCCTCGAAAGTTGAAATCAAAGTGGTCAGGTCCATTTGTGATCACTCAGGTTTTACCATATGGAGCTGTTGAGTTACTGGATCCCAACACCAATGAAACATTCAAGGTTAAACAGTGTCAAGCATGTGTCAAGCACTACTGGGGAGAATCGTTTGAGCGACAAAAAGAAAGTGTCACACTTTCAGATCCAGCCTAACTATCGAGAAGTCACGTCTAGCTGACGACTTTAAACTTAGCGCTAGCAAGGAGGCAACCCATGCAATTTGTGTATATATTGTGATCTGGTGTGTTTTATTTTTGTATGTTTAATTTTTGCAGGTAAAGACATTTCACGATGGAAGAAGCTCTCACAAATCTTCGCAAGCAATTTCCTTCTCTCCCTCAAAAATCTATGATGAAAGTCTACAAAGCTCGCTTGGAACGGATGAGACTACTGATGATCAAAGGTATTCCTACTGATATTCGTTGGATTATTGAAGCACGGGTCCGATTGGCAGGTGGAGTCTTCTGACTCTTTTATTTCACATATGTCTGGTTTAGGAAGAGGACCTATGCTAAAAAGAGAAGAGCCAAAAGAATGTTGTGTTTGTATAAATGTGCTCGTCTGTTTGTGATACTCGTTGTCATTCTTTAGGAATGGTGTCTGATAATCGCGAAGATAAAATTAAATTCATTAGAGATGGCTTGAGTAAGGATTCTGTAGATAATATAACTTCGACTCTTGAGACGCATCACAATGGATATGTTCATATAGCCATTCGCAAATTACATACACAATTTCAAAAAGAAAGACAACAGTTAAGTCTCGGGAAGCTGACTCAAAAAGATCATGTTTGCCAATTTATAAGAAAATTGGATGGGAAACTTGTCCCTGACGCATAGACGTCAATCAAGCCGCTACTTTTCTTGTACATATTATATCTCTTTGTCTTTTCCTGATATTGTGATTTGTTTTGTTGTTTTCTTTTATTTTCTCCGACAGGATCTAGACCTTTTTTACTATCACGATTTATTTTAATGTTAACTAATAATTGTCATTTGGCAGGTACTGGTGCTATTATTTTACTCACCCTTTTTCAGGTGTTATAAATTCAACTCACCATTGCACTTTTGAAGACATCCAGAGTAAAACATGGAAGCCACTTCAAGAAGACGAGTTGAAAACATCTGTGTATTTTGCGGTACTAGTGTTGGTTTTAAGCCACAATACGTAGAAGCAACACAGGAATTGGGTCGAGTCTTAGCTGCAAGGAATATGCATTTAGTATACGGCGGAGGCAATCTTGGACTAATGGGGATCGTTTCAAAGGCTGTACATGAAGGAGGCAGTCACATTTTGGGAATCATCCCAAAACCTTTGGCAGAGGAAAATCTTATTGACCCATCAAACGGAGAGGAACTGATCGTGCTAGGTATGTTTGAACGATTGATAGAAATGATTAACCGTGCTGATGTTTTTATTGCTTTGCAAGGTGGCTTGGGCACATTGGACGAAATTTTTATTGTGTTATCTTGGGCGAACCTGAACATACACCAGAAACCGCTTGGACTGTACAACGTTGAAGGATTTTATGATTTTCATTGTGTGTTTCTTGATGATGCTCGGAGAAATGGGTTCGTGTCAAAACCTATGAAAGAACTCATCTATACTGCCAGAACTGCTCTGGATCTAATAGACCAACTCTTAGCCTATTAACCACAAGTTGACCCTATCCTTTCAAAGATAAATTGGTCCGAGGACGATCGTGGTAAGAGGCGTCGGATTAATCTGGATCTTAACCTTTAAGTTTCTGTAGAATTTCAGCTAACCATGTATTATCTTCTAAACTCTTCTTCTACTGTTTAAGACATTGGAGACAATGTCTCAACTAGGTTTGGGGGAGGGAATTAGTTGATCAGTACCTTATTTTTAGTTTGTGTGTTGTGTTTTAATTTTAGTCCAAAATTTTTCGAAAAAAAAATTTGAAAAATTTTCAAAAATTACAAAAATTTTTTTGTTTTTTGTGTTTTTTAATTTTTGACTAAAAATGTGAAATTGGTAAGAGATACATGTGTAAGGAATTTCCACTCCTGACACGTATCTCAAACCATTTTGAAACAAGTTAGTTTTTTGTTTATTTCATTTTAAATTATTAATTTGTAAATTCTCCATAAAACTGACTAAAATGGATCTTCATATGCTCAGTTGGCAGATATTATCAACATGCATAATAACATATGGACATGAGCTAAAATTGAAAAGTTTGTAATATTCGGTGCTCTAGTTTAATTGGAGGAAGCATCTAAAAAGTGATGGAGTAAAAAAAAAATCTGAGATCCGAGTTATTAAGTCTGTAGGGTGTTTGTTTTACATCTAGTGCCATAAAGCAAACTGGTTTGGGATTCACTGGCCCAAGCTCGCTACATGGATCAAAGATGCTGCAAAAAAATATATATCTGAAGTCTGAGTAATTAAGTCCGTAGGGGTGTCTTAACATCTGGTGCCCTAAAGCCAACTGGTTTGGGAGTCACCGACCCACACTCGCTACATAGATGGAAGATATTGTACATAAATAAATAAATAAAATCAAATATCAAAGAAAAATCAGAAAAATTATTCCATTGCTAAAAAAAGCTATGAATTCTGATAAAAACTTTAGGACAAAAATATTACTCTCTTATCAACTGCACTTGTGACTGTTGTGGGCAAAAATGAGTTGTATAATATTTTGTCGGCTGTGTATATGGAGAATGGTAAATATAATAGGAGAATTTACTTAATCGGTAATTTAGAAGGAAAGAAAATAACTAGTAACCTGGAATAGAAGTTTCACATGATTAGTCACTAACTTCTTTATTCTCTTTTCTCTTGTCTTTTTGCTTTTGTGTGCATTAGTTTCACTAACTTTTACTTTGTAAAATGTTTGTGGGTATCATTGCTGTAAACCCTCACGAGACTACAACTCGTCCACTAGGGACACCTAGGGGTTTAAAGGTTTGTTGCATACGCTAAATGCAACCGCGATCCCTACGAAAGTGGCTTAGTTAAATTTTATTTAAAGACGTTTTCTGTTATTTTACTCTAAGTTTTGCTCGATGACAAGCAAAATGTTAGGTTTGGGGGTGTGATGAGTGGTAATTATATCACTATTTCCCACTCATTTAACCTAATATTTTGTATAGTTTCTTGAGTTTTGTGAATATTTTGATGTGTTTTGTGTTATTTTGTAGATAAATAAAGTTTCAGGACTCTCTAGAGGTGATTTGGGGCCGAAACAGTGAAAATTGTAAAAAAAAGTATTTTGGTAATTTTGGCGCGTCGCGACGCCTAACATGCACCAAGACTTGCTAACGTGCGCCCGGGTCCACAAGTCAGAATCTGAGAAAAGTTGACTTTGCTAACGTGCGCCATGCCACGTGTCACCATCTTAGCCGATCTGCTAACAAGCGTCGTGCCACGTGTCATCATCCTACGGTGCCGACAGTCATCATCGCCACGTGTCGCCACGTGTCACTCCACGTGTCTACCACGTCATCATCCACATCACCAGTTGACCGAGTCAACGTGCCACATCATCGTCACGTCATCATCAACCAATCACAGCGTGCCACGTGTCATCATTCTATGGTGCCGACAGTAACTTTCGCCACGTGTGGCCACGTCAGCTCAATTATTGACTCATTTATCCGAATTGACACGTGGCATATAAGAATCTTAAATCAGCCAATCACGAGCCGCCACGTGTCGCAATCATTGAGCTCTCAGCCGCCTTGCCACGTGTCACCTTATCACCTTATCCAGAATCCCAAGCGACGAACCAGAAGCTGCCACGTCGACAATCACGAGCGTCGTGACGCGAGCTACGCGTCGCGACGCCGACCCCCTACTGACGCCTATAAATAGAGCTCGAATTTCAGTTTCAGATGTACCTTCCTCTCTGAATTCTCTGAGTATGTAAATAGAGAGTTTTCTATCTAGTTTCTTTTAAATTTTAGTTTTGTAATTAATTTTAATCGTTCTGTAATAATAGTAATTTACTTTCTTTACTTTTTACAGTTTTTACTATTCACCATGATGAGGGGTAACTTCCCCCTGCTAGGTGAAAGGTAATTCTTTTACTATTGCTATTTAGATTAATCTCCTCTTAAATATAAAATATTCACTATTTAAAATTTGACTTAAAAAGGATACCGCTATATTGGTCGGTTGGTAATTCATTTTAATCTGGTTTAAATCTGACTAATCAAGGATACCGCCAGATTGGTCGCTTGGTAATTAAATTTTCTTACCGCCTATATGGCAAGTTTATTTTGGTTCGCTTTTATGGCTGGTTGGACTTAATTTGACTTAATCAGGTACCGCCTATATGGACGGTTGGTAATAAATAATCACAAGTTAATATATTATATTAAGGGAGATATCTAAATAGTAAATAGTAAAAGTTGATCATTTTACCTTAGCATTTTACTTAGCTTATTTTACTTTTATTGTAATTTACTTTTCAGCTTTTACTTTACCGCAATTACTTTTTGCATTTTACTTTATGTCTTTTACTTTCAAGTTTTTACTAGCCCTAGTTATGTGTCATAACTAAGTTAGTTATATGGGGTTGTGATGAATTCTAATATCACCGGTTTATAAGGGGTTATTTTATAGTTTGGGTAATTTTAAGGTTTACTTATTAAGTCTTAAGCTTAATGCTTAATGTTGGCTGATCACCAATAAGATTGATGTGGTAAATCTAAAATAAACTTGACAAAGGAATTTTAGGTTTCAGCCTTAGACTTAATAGCCCAATATCTTCATTGAGGATAGATAACCCTTTAATAGATTTCTTTACAGGATAGACATATACCTGTCGGGCGGGGGTAGCCATAATTGGAACTTAAACTTAATGAATCCAGATAATTTGGTTGACATAGACATATGGTTCAGTTGGGTTAAACTGGGTATTTGCGTCTGACCATCGACATAGGCTTTTGCATAATTTAGTGTTCCAGGTTAGTAAACCGATTTATTACACAACCATGAAATAACCACTTCATCTTTTAAAAGATATTAGAAAGATTCACAACCCTAGATAGTTTTTAATATTGAATTTTCTTAAACCTACTTTTGTGCAATTTTATTTACTTGTTTTTAAATTTAGAATCATCAATATTTCAAATCAATCAATCAACCTGTTAGATACTAGTAATCATTTGACTCTAAAATTAAAAATAGATTAGGTATTAAGTCATCGTGGGATCGATACTTTTTATACTACTTGAACGATAGTACGCTTGCGTTATACGTGTGTTTTACGCCGGTCATATAACTGATGGGCTCTGGCATTTAAAGGCTCATGTTACCTGCTGGATTACTAGTTGCGAGTCTCCTATAATGGACACGTGTATTACTCCCATATTGAGGAGTAATTCTAACCCAAATATCAAGGCCTCGTACTCGACTTGATTGTTGGTGCAATATTCGTCCAACCTGATTATAAAAATGAATGATTCTCCCAATGGACTTACTAAAACTATTCATATCCCTGCTCCTTTCATCGTGCTAGATCCATCAAAATACATCACCCATGGTTTCAATCTGCATTCATCTAATTTCATTTCCATTTCTCTAATGGTACTTAAACATGGGTGATCGACTAAGAAATCTGCCTAGGCCTGATTTTTTACAGCCTTTTGAGGTTCATGCCGTATATCGAATTCTGACAATGATAATGACCAGAAACCAACACTTTGGTGCAAAATAGGACGAGAGAACATGTATTTTGTAATATTAACTTTAGTAATTAAGTACATTGTCGTCGGCCTAAGGTAGGCTCGTAATTTAGTACATGTAAAATATAAAGTCAAACACAATTTCTCCATTGGAGAATAATTACATTCATATTTCAACAATTGTCTACTGATGTAATAGACGGCTCTTTCGACGTCCATGTCATCGTCTTGCGCGATCATCCCGGCTATGGACTGCTCCTCGGCTGATATGTATAACTTCATTGGTCGTCCTGGCACACGGGGTACCATCACTGGCGGCTGTGACAAATATTTCTTCAGGCTCTCGAAAGTCTTTTGATGTTCTTCGGTCCAGACGAATTCGTCTTTATCGTTTAGCCTCAGCAGAGGCGAGAACACTTTAGTTTTTCCTGCACAGTTAGAGATAAATTTTCTTAAGAAATTAATTTGCCCTAAAAATCTTTGCAACTCTTTCTTATTTCGGGGTGGTTTGGCTTCAGTGATTGCTCGAGATTTATTGGTATCAATCTCAATTCCCCGTTGGTGTACTAGAAAACCCAGGAAATTTCCTGCACTCACCCCAAAAGCACACTTGGCAGGGTTTAACTTCAATTTAAATTTCCTCATTCGCTCAAAAGTCATTGCCAAGTGGCTAAAATGTTCGTCCATGGTCACAGACTTAGCCATTATATCGTCTACATTACTTCTACGAATTTACTGATCATGTCATGGAAAATTAGATTCATGGCTCACTGGTAAGTAGCCCCAGGTTTTTTAGACCGAACGGCATCACCACTCACTCATAACATCCTAAAGACCTTGGGCACCTAAAAGTCGTTTTATGTATATCGCTTTCGGCGATGTAGATCTGATTATAACTTGCATACCCATCCATAAAAGAGTACATCGATACCCTGCTGTTGAGTCTACTAGGGAATCTACCGTCGGCATAGGGTATTGATCTTTTGGTGTTGCCAAGTTTAAATTCCTAAAGTCTATCCATATTCTTAGCTTTCCATTCTTTTTCATGACAGAGACGATATTTGACAACCATTCTACGTATCTGGTCGTCCTAATGAATTTTGCCTCCAAAAGACGGTAACCTCTTTCTTAATGTCAGGCATGACATTGGGTGTAAACCTTCGGGGAGGTTGTTTATGTGGTCTACGGCTCGACATGATTGGCAACCTATGTTCTACTAACGTTTTATCTAAACCAGGCATTTCATTGTAGTCTCAAGCAAAACAATCTTTATATCTTTGTAACAAATGGATAAGTTTTTCGCGTACCTGGGCCTCTAGTTCCTTGCTGATGTAGGTGATGTGTTTATCATCCTCGCTCCCCAGATTGACCTCGTCCAATACATCTTGTCCCCTCGAGACGCTCGCCTTATGTCGTCCGTTCAGAGCGTATTCTTCTTTTTCCAGTGGTTGTTCGCTCTTGTGAGTTCCTTCCATCAAACAATCTACCCCGCATGCCTCTCTTATTTTGTCTTTTGTCTGGTGTGCTAACAATTTATCCCTTAAGGCCGAAATTTCGGCCTGAGCTTCGGCCTCATTTCCTCGTTCCATTACATAGGCCATTAGATTGGCCCTGGTGGCCGCGAGTGCGATTTTTTCTTTACTCTGTATGCTCTTCATTTGAATTGTTGTGCGTTGGCTCTCCAAAGACCACTATGGTTGGCCTTGTTTGCGCGAACAAGTCGTTTAACAGACCTGCGGGGTATGGCTCCTCATTTTGAGCCACAATAGCCAAATTTTCCCTTTCATTAGAACTCTAGTCGGCCCGTCATTTCCTTCGTACATAAAGTATTCGGCCGAATTTGTCTCTGCAGCGAAAGGCTTGTTGTCGGCGTGTACTATTTCCACTTCGTCTCTCTGGTTCCATACAACTAAGCACTAATGAAGAGATAAAGGAATGCATCGGCTTCCGTGTATCCAATCTCGTCCTATGAGCATGTTATATGTGGTTGGCCCATCTATAACGAAGAACACTACTGTTTTCGTAGTACTTCCCACTTGCAAGTCTAGTGTGATAACCTTTTGGCCGTCGTCGTGCCTCCATTGAAACTTGTAAGCACCACTTCTGTAGGGATGAGGTCGTCTTCTGACTTTGCTAAACGCCCTAGCATCCTAATAGGGATTGCATTGATGGCTGCTCCATTGTCAATCAACACTTTGGTGATGGGTATCCCTTTGTGTTGGTAAAATTCTAGGTCCCAAGATCAAACAAGACATGAAAATCATGCATGAATACACCAACGAAGATAGCGGATTACTTACATTGGTTGGTTGAGTCGAATCGAAGACGAATGAAGCCAAAAACGCACTGCCATGGACGCCCACTGCATGCAGTCCACTGCCTTCTGTCTTCAGTTTTTGAGCTGCGAAATGGAGCTCATAACTTCGTCGGACGGATCCCGGCTCATGGTCGAACCTCCCTACCACCTTCGCAAGACACGTAAGTGTGCTAGCACTTGAATTTTCACCATGAAAACCCACTCTTGCTTCCCTAAAACTCACGGCATTTCTGGTTCAAAAACCGTGAAGAAAAGTCAGTGAGAGCGTGAGGAGAAGAAGAGAAAATGAGAGAGATAAAAAGTGTTGACATCTACCAAAAAGTGTAAAGCCATTTAATTTATCTAATAAATTAAATGAATTTTGGAGCCAAAAACCAAAAGTTTTCCCTCCAAAATGCTTTTACACTTTATGTCATGTCCATCATTATTCACATCAAGTCACTTTAATAAAGTGACATGTTGTCAAGTCACATCACTCAAAGTGACATGCGATTTGACACTTGATGTGAGCGATTGATTTGACGCTTGATGCGACTTGCGTCGCCGCACTCGAATTCGAAATTCGAATGCGCTCGCAATCACATCCGGGCTCGGGTTCGTTAATTCCAAATTAACAATTTTTCCGTCGCGTCGTAATTAAATGATTACGCCTAGCGAATTCATTATTCACGTCGCTAACGAATTAATTCTAAATTAATTCGTTCGCCCGAATTAAAATCTAATTTTAATTTCGCGTCGAAATCTAATTTCATTTAATATATCGAATATATTAATTTAATCGATTAATTCCAAATTAATCGTTATCTCTCTCTTGACGATATTTTATCCTAGATAAAATATCTCCGTAATTAATCCTAGATTAATTTTCTCTCTCTTCTATATATAATCCCAGATTATTTAGAGTGCGAGTTGTGCATCATCGGTGGATTATCGGGAAGCGACCCATGAGATCCCCGGATTAGCTGGCAGTAAATACGGTCGTCGGAGTATCCGAATCACGTACGTACCAAGTACTACGTTCTACCGATTTACGAGACAAGGTCGACTCCTAGCAAAGCACCAAGTCTACCCAATTCTCCGGACATATCCATATAAGAATATCAAAGATCTGTATCAAGCGTAGTATACAATTGTATTGTGCATATCGGCCCAGTATCGGATAGTCACGTGCTAGGGCTGGGGCTGGATAAATGTCTACCCCGTCCGAAGCACATATCGGATGCCTGGTAACATAGTCTCTATAATCGGATATTCATGACCTGGTCACAATATCCCGATTGGTTGCGCAACACTCAAGAGCACTAGTACCGTATCCTGTGTGACATCATCTCCACTATGACTGAAGTGATACTTCCGTCTTGACATCACACCCAATACACTACGACTCTCTGATAAACCCAGAAGTGGTGTACGCAGAACCGGTTAAAGCCATGTACCACCAAGACCAAAGTCTACCGATTATCGCAAGTATTAGCGATGCAAGTCTCAGGTTAAGACTATACACACCTACCTTGATTTCGGCCTCCCATAGACACATAGTCATAATACCAATGGGATTCCGAGGGGTCTATCCAGAGCGAAGCTGTTTCCCGTACTATCGGTGAAACATGACCTCATATCGCACTTGCATAAGTATCCAATACTTATATATATGAGAACTATGCCGTTGTGCCCTCACAACGCACACAAGTGCAATACTAGCCTATTCCGCATTATCGATGTCAAGTCTCGATAATACTCCGGTTAGGGATATTTAATGATTAATCCTTCGGGGACTGATACTGTCTCATATCATTCTCAGTCCAGGAACTAATCATAGGGACCTCTCTTCATTTATATATTTATGGTGATCTAATCAAATGATGAGAGTGCAATTTCCTTGTCACATAGTTAATTTGCTACAACAACACAATGATCTGTGCAAATAGTGACGCTATGAGTCATTTTGTCCAACATTTTGGCCTTTGATTTTACATACAATGGTTGTAGGTGTTTAGTCATTTGTGGTGGTGGTTTTGGGAATATCATTTTCCCTGATAGGCCTACCACCATTGTTGGTTCATTCCCAGCATTGGCCTGAGGCAGTTCTCCCTCCATGTCTCATCTAGACGGTGGTAAAGTGACCGGCGCTTTGTGAGAGACATTATTGATGACCAGTCTTTGTTTTTCCGCCTTGGTAATGGTCTGCTTTACTTTGGGTGTTCCGTATAGGACGAGGTATGGGGATCATCCCAAGTCTTCTCCTAATGTTTCGACTGCATGGTTTCCGGCCTCATACAATTCTTTAAGAAGCCGGTTCTGTGATATTCCCCTTCTTCGTGCTTCGGTCCTGATGTCTATTTCTTCTTCTATGTCAGTCATTTCCTCGTCTGAAGCCCCTCTATCTGTTATCGAGAGCGCTGCAAATTCTGTTTCATCACTCTAATAAACATCTTTGTTATTTCCAACTCCCCCACTGTTGTCCCCCTTGAATTTTTTGGACAACAAGTAATGGTTAGCCACAACTGGTGGCATACTGCCGAACTGAATGACAATATGGGTTCTTTGTCGTCTGTTTCGTCCCGTTTTCGTCTATCAAACTTGGTACGCTCCTCGCAGTTCGTTGTTGTCTCTTCTTTGTCGTCGCTCTCTTTACCACTTATATCTGGTCCCTCCCGGTATAAGCGCTAACGGCCTGTGGTGATCGTCATTTCACCTTGTCGGTGCATCATACGGCCATAATTTCTCTGGTGTCGCCTCAGTTACGTCCTTGTCATTTCGTCCACATGAGGGTAGTTCCTTCCCAGACGTTGCCCCGAAGATGGCTTCCGGTATGAATGTCATACGTTAGGCCGATGAATTTTTGGCCTAACGTCTTTACGTTTTGGACGAGGTTTGAATTCTCACCGTAGAACCTCGGCGCGAAAGTTCTCGTTGTCATGATACTGGCTCCTTCTTTACTGGTTTTCACAGGTATCTTCCAACTCTCTCATCCACTCTACATTGTTCTTGCACCGTGCACACAGATTTCGCCGATCTTTCCCTTCTTGGGGTGTTTCGATCCTTTCCAGAGCGCTCGACGATGATAGTCCTGATATTCATCCAGGACCAACTTGAACTTTGGCAAGTTCATTTTGGTAAGGTCTGAATCGATCATGTTTAATTCTATCGGCTTTGGAAAAGGGTTGTCATCCACCGCCATCTTTTTTTCGAACGTTATTTGTCCAGATTCTATGGCATCCTGCAAAACATTCCAAAAAATGAGACAATCATTAGTTGAATGGGACCATGCATTATGCCACTTACAATATTTTTCCCACCGATTTGCTCAGCGTTTGGCAATGTGTGGCGATCGCTCAAACTAATTTGCTTGTCTTTATATAATTGATCGAATATGACATCGACTTTCGTGATATCGAACAAAAAGTTTCTACTCTTTTTGTCGTTCTTTTCTTTGGCTTGGGGTTCAGCCCACGCCTTGCAAAGGTACAGCTTCCCTTTAACCAATTCGGCGGCCAAACATACGTCGGCCGATTTGATGTCCATTTCGCTTATTTCATAATTGATGTTCCTGTAATAAGTTGGATTTTTTCATTTGTTCCTCATCTCTTAATAATTGTTCATAACGCACCACACTAGTGGTGAGTTGGGGGAGATCCCAAAATTCGCGATCTTGAAATTTCTTTTTCAGATCGAAATTGAGACAGCTTTGGGCGATTCTCACAAATTCTTTCTCTGGCAAAGGCACGTAACATCGGCCTCGAGCCACTTTAAACCTTTTTAAAAATGTCTCGGCCCATTCTCCTGGTAACTGTCTCAGGTTCGCCAAGTCGGCCAAGGCCACTTCAGATTCGGCCTTATAAAATTGCGCATGGAACAGCTGTTCCATTTGTTGCCAATTCTCTACCGAGTTGGGTGGTAGGCTGACATACCATGAGAAAGCTACTCCTGACAGTAAGCAGTGGAATAACCTCAACTTATGGAAATCAGTGACTTCTCCACACTGAAGGGTAAATCGCCCTATGTGTTCCATGGTTGAAACTTCCTCAGACCTTGTAAACAGAGAAAAATCTGATATTTTGTAATTTCTAGGCCACGGATACGCTACATCGATCCAATCCGGATATGGTTTCCAACACCTTGGCCGAATTGGCCGTACTCCCAGACCGAATTGATTTTGAAGGATCTTGGTCATCACTTCTCTCAACATATCATTGTCATTAAATGGCATTGCTATGGGTGGCGGTTGCGGTCCTCTCACAAGTGGGACATAGTTGTGGTTCCGTCCTTGAGAAGCTTGGAGACCTTGGGGCAACACCACTTCATGTTGTACCATATTTGGCCTTTGGTGTAGGTTTGGCCCTAGATGTAGGCCATTGCCCCCAGGACTTATTCCCTCCCTGAAGGTCGTAGGGACAGTGACCCCTTGCAGAGGAATATTACTCGGGCCAGCCTCCTAACTGCTTGGTGCAGGAGGAGGTGTAGTCCACGGTAGGGTTGTCCCCCCATTTATACATTTGGTCATTAACTCACTCAATGAGCTAGGTGTTTGGTCATATTTTCAAAATGTGAGTTACTAGTCGAAGTAAACTTATATATGATATACATTTTGAAGCCTAACCTGCTCGACAACCTCCTGTGTGAATTCACCGAACAATGCGCGAATCGCATTAGGGCTGAGCTCTCGCATAGGCTTATATCGACTAGCGTCTGCCAGACCCTCGAAATGGCCTACTACGACTGGAATGTGGGGCTGGTTGGTTTGCTCCAGTCCTCCTTCCTCCGTACTTAAGCCAGTTTGAGTGTTTCTTTTCGGAGGCATTTCCACTTTTTGCCCCAATTCTCCGACTGTGGTTGCCAAAAACTGTTTGTGCAATTAAGTGAATAAGCCTCTAAGGGGCACAAGCACACAAATTACAGTCCTAAGGATTATGAAACTAAGAAAATGAAAATTAAAAAATATGCTGTTTGAGTCTTCATTTGATCAGG
The DNA here is from genome assembly GCA_019454045.1 of Zanthoxylum bungeanum. Lineage (NCBI taxonomy): Eukaryota > Viridiplantae > Streptophyta > Magnoliopsida > Sapindales > Rutaceae > Zanthoxylum > Zanthoxylum bungeanum. The sequence goes on along the minus strand of SKCR01040137.1, from coordinate 9,950 downwards.
GCCATAATCTTCGCATGGTGAGCCTTTTATAGTGAAACTTGCAAACTGCTTGGACGGTTTGGCTCATAACTTCCTGCAACTGCTGGGTCCTACCTCCAACCGTTGAGTTGTGCGTCTTAAACTGCCTGATCGTGGAGGGAACTGCGCTAACTGCTGTATACGTGTGGGATCAACGCATCATCATGGTTCCTGTCGCGTCTCATCATGAGCCATTGTCGTTCTAATGTTCTGTATCCTGTCGTTCGTTCCTTGAGTTCTTTATCGCTCTAATTCGCTGTGTCATCTGGTGATTGCTTCCGATCTTTTCTGCCCTTCGTCGCTATGCTTGCCTTCGTCCTTTACTGCTTCGCTCTAGGGCGATTTCGCTCTAGGGTGACTTCTTTTGTCAACAATTATGATAGTTGTTTTTCCATAAGACATGCAAATTGGGAAGGGGTTTTTTTTATCTACTTTGTTATTTGAAGAGTGGTCTCCATGCATGCTGGAGTCAGGGATGTGATTGCTCTCTCACAGCACAAATGATAGATATTAGACTGTTTTTGTACATCCTAATAGTTAATAAACAAGGCTGAATTTGTTGCTTTGGGGTAGAGATTATACTTCTTTCAAGTCTCTAATGCCCCCCTAGCATCTTAAGCTTTTATTTTAAGTGAAGCATTGGTTGTCATTTGCTTGACTACACAACAGTTGAAGGATGATGTGAAACTGTTCAAGTGTTGGCGGCATTGCTTCTAAGATTTCCGGATTGTGTGCTCCGACCATTTGCAAACACATGCTTAACATTTATTGCTATACAAATACAAGTTTGACAAGAATGCTCTTTGATGTCAAAAAAACACTTGCACGAACAGACTTCAAATGCTTCGAGTGTGTGTGTGAGGGAATATTTTTGGAATGTTTTACTGAATGAAGTATGAAACTATACTGTAAACATCAAATTGAAACAAATGTCTAATTTAAAAAAAAAAAAAAATACCACAAATTTGATTGAACTTCTCAGGTGTTGCCCATTACTTGAATCTGTCAACAAACACATACAGGAAGGTGTAAATGAATAATATTTAACGACAAGAGAAGCCATTACTAATAGAGAAATATCATTAATTGGAAGTTACCCAAATACCTGTTCACAAGCAAGTTTACTTGCCTCTGTACATTTCCTTCAAGTCTATTATATCAGCACGGGTTCCTCCAGCTAAAACATAAGCAATCACATTGGATGTCAGGACATGGTATGCGATAAATTTTCTACACTATGTCCTCTCGTTAATCAAGAAATATATATTTTATTTACCTCCTCATCACGTTCTCCCATTAGCTCCAGTGCAGCTGAGTGCCTCCGTCTTATGCTTCTAGCTCTGCCCGTAAGCCAGGCAGCACGGCAGCTTCTGCTTGTAACTTTCACACTGAGGAACATACAACATTCAAACTCAATGCTTTGAGAACATTAAAAAGTTGATGCTAAAACATAGCAACTCAATTCAGAAACTATAAGCGAAATGGATAGTAGAAGTGCACCTGTGCTGTCATTTTGACTAATTCCTCTGCGAGAGAGTCCCTGATAGACTCCATTGATGCCTGATGAGAATTTGAAACAATGGTAAATAAAAGCTGTATAAAGAAGGAATATGAGGTATATTCATAGCATTTACATGCCCCCACTAATGTTAACAGGAGGACGCTGCTCTGTGGAATTATAATCTCGAAATTCCAATACCATGCAGCTCGGCAAACGGAAAAATATGTTACCAAATAATATTCAAATGGGAGTTCAAAACACAACCTATCCATACCAATCGAGACATATATGATGCAAGTTCCCCCTCCTTATGACGAAGAAGATAGAGTAGATTCAAAAGCACTAGGTGTCATGCTCTTCATATAGTATGGGCTCATAGTGGCCTCTACAGTACTTTTCCTATCAGATATATTGTCCGATGAGTCTAATGATGCTTGCAGAAAATGACTTTCCTCCATGCTGCCAAGACTGCTTGCACTTGAGAGCTTCGGGACAGGCTTCCTGTACACAGCATAAAATGAATAGAAGACGAAGGATTTATAAATAACTTCACAAAGAAAAGCATCATACCATTCTTGAAAGCCGAGTCTTCCCTTGATATGGGAGTTTGTTCAGAAACAGCAGCAGCAGAATGAACAGAAGCTCTCCTTTCCCAAATCTACCCGAGCAGTCTTCTCCCTTTCTATTTCTGTCAAGAATCAAGAAATAACATTAATAGACTCAAATAATATTAACTGAAGGGATTCAAGTGAGTGATTTCAAACACAACAAAGGTTTTCTATCTCAAATCTGCACTGCCCACCTAGCTTTGAAGTGTTTCAAATATGAATTATGTAGCTTTCCATAATGTCCCCATTTAGGTGCTCTCTCACTCTGACATTTTAAATATCATTTTCCAGGAGAGAGAATTCAATGGTTAAAGTTAAAGAAACAGCTGAAAAATCTATAAAGACATATTCCCAACAGCCCCATTGGTTTTAACTTAATTCTTACTACAGATGCATTTAGTAAAGTAAATTGCTCCAAAACATAAAGAGGAGACGTTTCACTTGAAAACACAACCACACAAAAAATAACCCCATTACATGACTTTGAAGTTAAGATCCAAAAGCATCACCTGCTGCAGAAGTTCCCTGTGCACAAGTGCTTCTTGTAACTCTTGCTTATGTTTCCGCCTGAGTTCCTTAATTTCTTCTTCAAGCTGGTTTGCACGACCTTCTTGAGTGTCAGCTTCCTCCTTTGCTGCAAGGTACTTGCCTATTCTCAGCAGCTCTTTGTCTTTCCTTTTCAAGGGACTTGGTTAGCTGTGTCTGTTCTGCTCTCAAACATGAAATCTGGGATACATTCATGGCATTAGCTAAGATTCATATAAAGTGCTGGATCACCAACCTAAACAATCAATAGAAAGCATGAAAACCTGAGCTTCTAGAACATTTATTCTAGATAAAGTTTGCGATAATCGTTCATCACAGAACGCTCTCTTTCTTCAGCAGCTGCAGCTTTCCCCTCAGCTTCCTGGGAAGTAAATTTAAATAATTAGAAACCAGAGCATACATATAAGCCCCATATGCTATATTATGTATAAAAATAATGTCCAAGACACCTGGAGTCGTGAATTAAGAGACCTCTCCACAGCGGCCCAAGCTTCTGCTCTCCTGGCAGTTGTTTCCTATAACCAAATGAGGCAAGTAATAATACATAAAACTCAACTGTAAATCAAATGATCATCATTTGAGTCGCACAGAAATACGCCTAATTCATGAGAAATCAAATTTTCACCTGTATGGCTTCAATCTGTCTTAAAAGAGGCCTTGTTGATTCAGGTACTTGAGTAATCAACTCCTCACACCGGCGCTCGCTTGCCTATACAAAAAAGGTACCAAAATATAAAGTGTAAGCATATAGAAAACAATGAATAAATAAGTAATGTAACAGGAAGCCACGAACCTGATAACGCCTTTGAAGATCTTCAATGTCCCTACGAAGCATGTCTTCCCTTAAAAACTGCCTGCCAAGTCAGCAACCAAAAATACATCACTCAACACCTCATTTTGAAGGTTATCAGATTCAGACCAGTAATGTCAATGAAACACACATACCTGATGCTCTGTTCTACTAAAGTTTGCCTTAATTCTTCAAGTGCTTGAATTAGCATAGTTTCACGTTCCCCAGCCTCTCTAATACGACTCTCTAATTCAGTTCTTGCTTCATATTGGCACGTGCTTCAGCTAATTCTTCAGCCTCCTTGGCTGCAGCCAAAGCATTTGTAGTAGTATTTTGTTCTGCAAGTTCTACTTGGTGCTTCTCTATTGTTTCTTGCAGCAACTTCTCCGTAGCTGTCTTGTCCCTCTTGATGCTCTCCACTTTATTCTCTTCAACCTAGTAACAAAAATTTGTGGTTCACACAAAACAAAGGCCAGTTTTTTATGCAATAATAAAGAATTCCTACACTTAAGCAATCTAATTTCTCACAAGTGCTTTGGAATTAATTTTTCAACTATTTTACATTAACCTGACTTTAAAATATTAACTACATGAAAACTAATTCACACGCATGTCAACAAATACACTGAGTGAATCAAATTCAACCATCACAAGTCATAAAAATACAATCCTGCTAATTCTGTGTAGAAACTGTTATATTATTAATGTTAGATTATTAATAATGTTAGATTATTTAATATGGTAGTTGTGTAGTTAATATGGTAGTTGTATGATGCCTATATAAAGGCATCTCTTTGTAGTTCTAAATTCAAGCAAATGTTAATACACATTTTCTTCACAAATTCTCACATGGTATCAGACGCCAGAGTTCCGATCTCTGGATATGTCTTTGTCCCTGTCTCGAAACAGGTCTTATCTCCCCGTCCGTATTTCCAAACAGGTCTTATCTCTTTGTCTCTGTCTCCAAACATGTCATATCTCCTTGTCCCATGTCTCCAAATAGGTCGTATCTCCTTGTCTTTGTCTCCAAACAGGTGTTATTTACGCTCTAATGATCAAATAACTGATATCTTCACCAAGTCTTTTCTCCCGGCTATTACACAACCCTCGTTTCCAAACTCAATCTGGTTTCCTCACTACCATCTTGAGTTTGAGGGGGGATGTTAGATTATTAATAATTGTGAGAATTTGTGAAGAAAATTGTGTATTAAAATTTGCTTGATATAAAACTTACAATGAGAGGCCTTTATATAGGCATTATACAACTACCATATTAAATACACAACACAACTACCAACTACACAATTAATGCTTAGTTGAATCTAACACCATATTAAATGCTAATTAGTTTCTTAACTAATTCAAACACTCCCCCTCAAGCTGGAACATACATGTTGTATGCACCAAGCTTGTTACAAATGAAATCAGCACAAGAACCATAGAGAGACTAGGGTGTTTAAAGCGCTGCTGGAGAATGCACAGCAGGAACATATGGTGACTTGGTTGTTTAACGTCGTTGGAGAATGTGTGCAACGAGAACAGATGTGGAGGTTGGATGGTTTAACATCGCCGGAAAATGTACAGCGGGAAAAGTTTAAACTATTCCAGAACAGCTCAAAACATCTAAAGAAAACTTTCCAAATCATCCCATAACAAAACCCCGAAAAAAGTCAGATCTGGAACTTGGTGCAAATAAGGGAAATAATCGATAAGAATTGAGCATTTCGTCGTCACTGATATTGTCAAGATTGCCAAAGAAGATGCGGCGCGTGAGGCTCACACATATATAGCGGTGTGTGTTCCTCACGCGCCGACTTGAACGACGACTCTAAAGAGAGATACTAGAACCCAGAGAAAGATTGGCTCTGATACCATGTGAGAATTTGTGAAGAAAATTGTGTATTAAAATTTGCTTGATATAAAACTTACAATGAGAGACCTTTATATAGGCATTATACAAATACCATATTAAATACACAACACAACTACCAATACACAATTAATGCTTGGTTGAATCTAACACCATATTAAATGCTAATTAGTTTCTTAACTAATTCAAACAATAATGTTAGATTATTATTATAGTAGGGTGTAGTTGTGCATTTAATATGGTTGTTGTGTAATTGTGTATTTAATATGGTTGTTGTGTATTTAATATGGTAGTTGTGTGGTTGTGTATTTCATATGGTAGTTGTATAATGCCTATATAAAAGCATCTCTTTGTATTTCTAAATTCAAGCAAATGTTAATACACATTTTCTTCACAAATTTTCACAGAAACGATGCACATTGGCAACTATGAAACCTGAGTAAACACGAAGTTGCCATTATATGCCAAAAAATCCAAAGACGATTGAAGGAAACAACGGCTCAGGGTAATTTATTAGAAAAACTCCACAACGAAAAAAGAAATGTTTGAGAATACAATTACCTGAAGTTTGGTAACCAAACCTTTCTTCTCCTCTTCATGCTCTCTAATCTAGTTCTCATGGAAAGGGGATAAAAGAAAAAAGTCCATTAATTAGAAATGCAGCCAAGATAAAGTGCTTGAAAACAAAAACCAACCATAGGACTACTTCTATACCTGAGCCCTTAATTTCCGGATATGACCTTCTTGAGCAGCCTGCTTTTTTGAAAGCTCTTCACCTGAACTGATACATGAACATTAAACGATGGCCTTTTACATAATAAATATAGGCTAAACCAATCAAATATGTAAAATCCAAACATAATGCATCTGCCAGACACAAAAAGCTAAAGATCGGGAAAGAGAAGGTTGAATCACTTTCCATAATTTTGAATATACTTATTTTACAAAAATAAAAATAAAAATAACAATGTACGGAAAAAAAGAAATATCTCCAAATTCAAATGGTTAAAATGGCCACTCTTTCTTTTGAATTTGAATTCAAAGTTGAGTTCCAGAGTTCCAAGATTTCCATTTCTAGACCTATCCTGTTCCCCCATCTTGACTCATTGATGCTGAAATGAGACGACTCATTGGCTAAGCTATCAAAGGAGGTAGGCGGGCCAAGGCATTTTGGTAGTTCAACCTGCCCAAGCGCTGCCTAAGCACCACCTTTGACCAGTCAAAGGACAGGCTAATTAGTCAAGCATACAAAATTTTATCTAATATATAAGAAATCATTAACTTACAATACCTAAGTGCCCCCCAAATGCCGCAGGCGGCTTAATGAAAAACCCACCCAAGCACCGCTTAGGCGATGCCTTTAACAGTGTCGCTCATTGATGCTGAAATGAGACGACTAATTGGTGCTGAAATGACACCATACAAACAAACTGGATGAATCAAGGATCTCAAATAGAGCACAATGGCGTCAAAAGATACATGTAGCCGACCCACTTAATTGGAAAAGGCTTTGTTTGGTTTGGTTTGGAATGCTGGTGTAAAAAAGAAATTTCAGTACACATCAAAAAAGCAGATTCATGATAAGGTTATCAAGTTTACTCAAACAAAAAACAGACTACATAACATAGTATCAAATATGTAAGAGTTTACAAAGCTCCACCTTCAGCCATAACTTGATTAATTATTTCATCTTTTTCCTTCAAAAGAGCAGCTGCATCACTTTTTTTGTTCTGCTCCCTACGAAGCGTGTCCCTTTCCTTTGCTAGAGCATATACCTGCAATCAAACAACTCAGGAAGCAACTACAATTTAACAGTTGCATCGACTTAAGCCAGAAAGTTAGTTTCAGCAAAACAAGCCTATATTATCTGGCCTGTCAAAGGCCACCCAGTAAAAACAGACACATTTTTTTTAGATAGTTTTAAATGCATTAACATCAACAATTTCAACTATCTTTTACAACTACATAAATCTTTTAAGCACCATTTGTTGATCACTTTAAAGGTAACTGAAATCATAAACTAAGCTGAAAATTTCACATTAACTGAGGCAGTAGACAAAACTTTGACATGTTAAAGACAAAATCTTGGAATGAAAACAAAGAGGCATGCATGGCATGCAATCAGAGGAGCATATCAACACAATTCTTCAGCCAATAACTGCTCATTCTATATTTTTAAAATTGTAACTGATAAGAAAATAAGGGAAAAAAAATCCAAGAACTCATTAAATTAGGATTCCTATCTGAAAGCATTTTCCAGGCTTTAAGCCACGTTCCTAACCTATCGCAGACATGAAATCTATGTAGAAATAGGCATGGACAAACAAACACACACACAAAGGTGGTTTGGCACAAAAAGCATACCTTTCTTTCAAGAGTTGCAACCCTTTGATGGTATTCCTCCCTTAAAGTTTCAATTTCTGCATCGTTGGATTTTCTCTGTTCCAAAACTTCAAGCTATTAAAATATGTGCTTTTTTTTAGATATGGTTGGGAGAGAAAGGAGAGGCAGAGATATAATTCATATTGTGTAACACATACATCTTCATGATTAACCTACAAATCTTTAGAAAGAAAATCAATGGTTCATAGCCTACATAAGGAAAAATCAATAATAAGGCTATGACCATCATACCTACAGATCAAAATGAAATTAGAAATAACCTCACATACCTTCAAATCCTCAATCACGGCTTTTAGGTGCTCATTTTCATTCATCATTTTAGCAATCTCATCTGCTTTTGCCTACGAGAAATTCACACGAACCACTAATATTAAGTGAAAGATCGATGGATATTGTAGTGTAATTACTTAATGAGATGCACTGTAAGACGCCATGTGTCTACTTTTGAAGTGAGAATGAAAAGATCCAAGATGCAAGTCTCTCTCCAAATTACATAATTCTGAACATTAAGTACCTGTGCTTGCCTTGCAGCGCCTTGCAGCGCAGTTTCCATCAATTTCATTTCCCTCTTGAGTTTCTCCAGTTCATACACAGAGTTTGCTGAGACAGACAAATTTGCTTCTGAGCTCAGGCGTTGTTCTTCATTGACAAGCTCGCTATCATTAGTTTGCTGATCCCCTTCAGCCACTTTAACTTTTTCACCATCTTCAGGAGAAACAGATGCAGAAACCGTCTCTGAAGCTGTTGCATTTAGAGAAGATGCACTTGGTGATGATAATTCATGAGCACTCTCAGTCTCCTCTAAACTGACAGAATGGGAATCGGAGGGTTCAGTTCCAACTTCATCTCGAATTGTACTAGATACCTCAGCCTGAACTGGAGAACTTTTCTCTACAATATCTTCTGCTTGACTCTTCTCTTCATCCTGGCTTTGATGTGCATCAACAATATTATCTGATTCATCCAGTAGACTGGTATTTACCTCAAATTTTTCTGTTTCAACAGGTCCTGACATGGCTTCCCCTGACTCTGTATCTTCAGAAGTTCCCAGGTCCGAGGTCTCTTTCTGTTGCTGATTGCCAACAGAATCTGAAGATTCAATGTTTTGAATAGTGGATTCAGGAGGCTCATTGGGCATTATTTGTGTTTCAGAGTCAACTTTACCATGCTCTGACACCACAGTATCTACACTCTCAGCAGTATCTGGATGCTCATGCTCATCATCTTTCTCTGTCTTCAGCAATTCCTTCTGTTTGTCAGCACTATCTTCCTCCGTGGCAGAATGGACTGACGACCTTTCTGTTTCAACTCCTTCTTCTTCCGCAGGTTTTGGTTGATGAAGTGGAGATTCAGGTTTTCCTGATGATTCAGTGGGACCACTCCCTTCACTTCTATGGCCCATGAAGGACATAACAGGCCATAATCCTAGAGATGTCAGAGAGATGAGAAATTGAGGAAATTAACATACAATGTGTCTAAAATTTGGAAGTCTCAGAAAAGAATAATAGATGTGCATTTAATTCTTGATGACTTCAAACTGATCCAATATCAGAAAGATCAAGTTTAAGATATTGACAAACAAAGAAACTCTTTAGCGTGTCCATCACAAACCCTATAGCTTCACAAGCTTGGCCAAGAAACTAATAGCAACCTACTGTGCAAAAAGACACCATGACCCTTTTAACCTTTTTATCCAAAAGTTGTACTCATTTTCAATCCACATTAACAAAATGGCATTAACCATCCTCATGAAACTAAAGCAACACCCCAATTTAAAGACTGGTCATAACTGCAAGTACTCTGGCATGAAAATCCCAACCAAACATACTTCACATAGAAAAACAGACTGATAGTGCAACTAATAACATGAACAAAGTAATTAAAACTACCTTCATTGCTGTTGCTGGACTCAGACTGCTCAGACTTCTCAGGCTTCTCCTCAAACCCAAGAGCAGTATCAAAATTCTTTTCAATATTCTTCACACTCTCGCTGAGCTTATTCACTGCCCCAGCAAGATCAGGGAAATTCCCCAACGATACTTTCCCACTAAACCATGCCATCTCCTAGCGACAACCGATGCTTAAAAGTTAAATCCACTGATCCAAACGCAAAGCATCAAAAAACCAGCCTTTTAAACACAAAAATTGCAAAATTCAACAAATAAATTAACCAATCAATCAGAAAAATCCACGGATCCAAAATGTGTTCAATCT
>SKCR01040136.1:0-91230 GCA_019454045.1 Zanthoxylum bungeanum | reverse complement strand
TAGGGCGCATAACTATATGCTAGGGCGCATATATATATGTCATGGGGAAGGAAATTTTTGATTCACATTGGGGCAAATTTGAAATTTACGGGGAGATAAGAGGGGGGCGCATATCGGGGGTGAGAGTAGTAGTTTTCTTTATGTAATCAGACCATATTATATAATAGTATGAATTTAAATTCTCGTGTATACCTAATGTAAGATGGATTTTGATATAATAATAATTAAAAAATTAATTTCATTGTAAAAGTAAAAGAAAAAGAAAAGGAAAATAACGGTGAGAGTTTAAGACCCGTTAATTTTAAATGAATAGAGGAAAAAACTTGTTAGGGTTTAAGCTGTGGGGAATTTGGGGGGTTAGAGTCGGTAGGGATGTGGCACAGCGCTGGGCGGAGCTGGAGATGGAATATCCGGCGGCTTTGCACGGCCGCACGACGTCGTATCGAGGACGAGGGTGACTGGATTTACTCTTCGGAGTGGTGGGGAGATAAATCCAAAGGCCAGACCATTCTCCGTTCAACTTCTGATAAAGGAAACGGCGTCGTTTCAGTCCTTGCTTACCCTTCTTCTAGACCCGTCAGTCCCTAACCTCTTTGTATCAATTATGGTTTAATTAGTTAAATTTTTTAACACATTGAACTGAATCACTAAAGAGTGCTTTTCAGATAACCACTTTGCTGGTGGGTTTCTAAATGTACTTTATAGGTCTTGAAATGCATTTTGGAGAAGTACTTATTATTAAGTGCTTTTATGGTTTCTACAAAAGCACTTTTCAGAAGCACATTTGACTCGGTTATTTTCTCACTGAAAATTTTGAATGTAAATGCTATTTTTAGAGTAAAGAGAGGTGGCAAGAAATGGAGAGATGGCTACGGAAAAGATATGCGGAGATACATCCAAGTTATGGAGGCAATGAATGTTTTAAAGTGATCGGATATCAATGGCGTACACTTCGATTTAATGATGATACTCGCCAGAGCACTGTTAAAGTTATGGCTGCTTGCCGGGAATCTAAACCTGGCTCTGTATGCTTTGTGCAGCAGGCAGATTGTCTGGCTGTTCCGTGTAAGTTGTATTGCTTTATTTTATTATGACAAATTGGCTGTTTAACAATGCTTCTAAGTGGATCAATTTTTTCTGCTTCACTTACAGTCCACTCAACTCCACTGATTTAATATTAGAATAGCAGCTGTTTCATTCACGTCACGTCTAATATCCTCTAGTGTTTCTTGTGATGTCCATGTAATGTTCCGCATCATGCTTCACTCATTTACTTGTTGGAAATTCTTCTAAATATTCATTAAGGGTAACTTTGTCATTTTGTAGCATTGGGTGCTTGTGAGGGGTACAACCCTCCACCCCAAAGGGTGCCCTATTGGCACCCTTACATGCCTTATAAAAGGAGGCATTATATCCATTACAAAAGGAGGAGGAAAATCCGAATTTTAAAGAGACATTTTGTTTTGTTTATTGGTTTTTTGGAGAGAGTTTCACAATATTCTCAGTTCGAATACTGTTAAGGAGTGCTCCTTAGACAAGAAGGAACCAAGTTATCCTGGGAGAACATTGGCTAATTGAATCCGTAAAGCACCTGTGACGAGGCCAATAAGTTCTTAAGGACAAGAGATCTCGACTTGGTTTCGCCATCACATTACACAGTTCTATCAGGTTTTTCTGGTTTCAATCTTTTAGGGTTTTGCATGAATAGTAGATCTAGATTTCTGTTTCTGGTTTGAATTGTTGTGTAGCATGTTATTTGATGTTTAATGACACTATTTTACAACAATCTTAAGAACTTATTGATTCTAGTGTTGTTAGATAGTAATTTGCATGCTAGGGTAGAAAACTTTATGGGAAAATATGAACTGTGCATGAAAAACCCGTAGGCGTGAACGCCCGACGCACGCGAAGGCAAAAATCTGAAAATTCGTAAGAACGTTCGAACGCGTCTTCAAACGCAACTCGAACGCAAGCCTTCTGCCTAAGAACGTTCGAACGCGTCCTAAACGCAACTCGAACGCAAACTCTCTGGAATCATTCATTTCGAACGCGTTCTCGAACGCTATACGAACGTGAACTCTCTGGAATCATTTCGTTCGAACGCGTTATCAAACGCTACTCGAACGTGAACTCCCTGGAAACACATCGTTCGAACGCGTTGTCAAACGCAACACGAACGCACCCACACTGCCAGTCTCGTTCGAACGTATATACGAACGTGACACTAACGAAATAATCCTGTAATTATTTTAAACTGCAAACTTAAATTAATATTAACTTAGTAAATCATATACTGTAACACATTAATCTTGGTAGTATAGATTTAAGTTATTATTAGGTTGTTCAATTATCACAAGCATACACATAGTGATAAAGTTGAAATTGATTGTGTGTTGCATACTTGGTTGAGAATTTAAAGTGTAATCATACACAAGAAATTCCATCCAACCTTGATTGACTCTTACACATATCTACACATATTGTATATTGTACTATTGTATAAAGTGTAGTTCTGGGTTTGAATTGCTAAAGGATCCTATTGAAAAAGTGTTTAAAGAATATTTTGTCTAAAAGGCGATATTCGTTTATTCATTTTTCTAAAGAATCTTTAGTTGAAATTTAAGGACTTGTGTTTATTGGAACCATTGTCCAATAGAACAACAAGTGGTTACCTAGTACATCACTTTGGAAAAGATCATTCGTTGATCGTTGTGCAATTTGTCTTTTGTAGACTAATTGACCCCTATTGGATTTTCCAGTTACAAATGGCTAGCGGAAATATCACAGTACCGGTCTCTCATGGAGAAAAGCCGGAGAAATTTGGTGGGGCAAATTTCAAGCAGTGGCAGAGCAAAATGCTGTTCTACCTGACAACTCTCCAGTTGGCTAAATTCCTCAAAGATCCTCCGGGTCCTGTGGAGGGTGAATCTGAAATGGCCAAGGAAGAGCGAGAACAGACTTGGATGTCTGGAGACTTCTTATGCAAGAACTACTTTTGGGTGGTCTTGACAATACCCTGTACAATGTGTACCAAGGCATGACTTCTGCGAAGATTCTCTGGGAATCTCTCGAGAAGAAGTATAAAACCGAGGATGCCGGACAAAAGAAATTTGTCGTGGGTAGGTTCCTGGACTACAAGATGGTAGATCAAGGACGGTGATGTCTCAGTTGGGTGAACTGCAGTTAATCATTCATGAAATACTGGATGAGGGTATGAAACTCTGTGAGATGTTTCAAGTTGCCGCCATAATTGAAAAGTTGCCTCCATCATGGAAGGACTTCAGGAGCTATCTGAAACAAAAAAGAAGCAGATGAGCCTTGAAGACCTTAGTGTTCGATTGAGAATCGAGGAGGACAACAGGATGTCCGAGAAGGCCAGCTACAAGACTATGGAGTCTAAGCCAACATCATTGAGGGTGTGAAGGGTAGCAAGAAAAGAAAGAACAATGGAGCTGATTCTTCGAACAAGAAGTTCAAGGGGAAATGCTACAACTGTGGAAAGAGCGGTCATATGTCAAAGGACTGCAGAAACAAGAAGTCTCAGGACAAGGGCAAGAAGAAAAGAAAAATGAGGCCCATGTCACTGAGGGTGAGCAACTGACTGATGATATCTCAGAGATGGAACTATCAGCAGTGGTAACCGAAGCCAACATAGTTGGGAATCCGAGGGAATGGTGGGTAGACACTGGGGCTACTCGTCATATCTGTGCAGATAGCAAGATGTTTTCCATGTACCAGAAGGTCGATGGCGGCGATCATCTGACAATGGGAAACTCGTCTACCTCTCAGGTGGTTGGACAAGGCACAGTGGTTCTGAAGATGACATCAGGAAAGGAGCTAACATTGAGAAATGTACTGCACGTTCCAGATATTCGGAAGAACTTGGTCTCAGGTTCTCTTCTTAGTAAGGCTGGTTTTAAGCTAGTATTTATTTCTGATAAGTTTGTAATGACAAAGAATGATATGTATGTAGGAAAATGTTACCTAACTGAGGGCCTTTTCAAACTAAATGTAATGACTGTTAATCGTGCAAATAATAAAGCTAGTACTTCTGCTTATATTATTGAGTCACAAAATGTATGGCATGAGAGGTTAGGACATGTTAATTATGATACCATGCGTAAATTAATTAACATGGACCTTATACCTAAAATTGCAATTGATAGCCAACATAAGTGTGAGGCATGCGTTGAAGCAAAAATGCATCGAAGCAAAAATGCATCGAACATCATTTCATTCTGTTGAACGCAGTTCTGAACCTTTAGAACTTGTACACACTGACGTGTGTGACATGAACATTGTGCAAACAAGAGCGGGGTAAAAAGTACTTTGTCACTTTTATCGATGACAGCACAAGATTCTGCTATGTGTACTTGCTGAGAAGCAAAACAGAAGCTATTGAGAGCTTTGTACACTATAAGAGCGAAGTTGAAAATCAACTTGGCAAGAAAATCAAAAGAATCAGGAGTGATAGAGGTGGTGAATACGTTTCACCATTCGGTGAATATTGTTCTGTGCACGGAATTATTCACGAAACCACTGCTCCTTATTCTCCTCAACAGAACGGAATTGCGGAGCGCAAAAACCGAACGTTGAAGGAAATGATGAACGCCATGTTGACGAGTTCGGGTCTACCCCAGAACTTGTGGGGGGAAGCCTTGCTTTCCGCGAACTACGTTCTTAACAAGCTTCCTCACAGAAGGTTGGACAAGACACCATATGAGTTGTGGAAAGGTTTCGTACCTTCCTACAAATACCTAAAAGTGTGGGGGTGTCTTGCCAAAGTAATGGTTCCTAAACCTAAGAAGGTTAGAATAGGACCCAAAACTGTTGATTGTATATTCATTGGATATGCTCGCAACAGTAGTGCGTATCGATTCTTGGTACACAAGTCGGAGATTCCTGACATCAATCCGAACATGATAATTGAGTCAAGGAATGCGACATTTTTTGAAGAGACGTTTCCTTGCAAGGAAAGACAGAGAACAGAGTCTCTCAAAAGAACAGTTGATACTGTCAAGGACAGTGATCAGGTTGACCAAGAATCAGATCAACGTGAAAATGCTGAGACAATCGAGCCTAGACGTAGCAAAAGAGCTAGAACGTCTAAGTCGTTTGGTCCCGATTTTCTGACATACTTGTTAGAAAATGAGCCTCAAAGCTACAAAGAAGCTATGGCTTCTCCGGAGGCACCTCTTTGGAAAGAGGCTATTAACAGTGAGATTGATTCAATCCTACAGAACCATACTTGGGAGTTGGTTGATCTTCCACCAGGTTGTAAGCCGCTGGGCTACAAATGGATATTCAAAAGGAAGATGAAAACGGATGGATCAATAGATAAGTACAAGGCGAGACTTGTCATAAAAGGTTATAGACAAAATGAAGGCCTTGATTACTTTGACACCTATTCACCAGTGACTCGTATCACATCGATAAGAATGCTCATAGCCATAACAGCTATATTTGGTCTCGAAATACATCAAATGGATGTAAAGACGACATTCTTGAATGGTGAATTGGATGAAGAGATTTACATGGAACAACCAGAAGGGTTTAGTGTTCCTGGACAAGAACAGAAGGTGTGCAAACTTGTAAAATCCTTGTACGAGAAAACAAACACCTAAACAATGGCATGAGAAATTTGACAAAGAAATGTTGTCAAGTAGGTTCAAAACCAGTGAGTGTGATAAGTGTGTATACACCAAATCAACTCAAAAAGGATATGTCATTGTGTGTCTCTATGTAGACGATATGCTGATAATTGGTAGTAATCATGAAATAATTCAGTCTACCAAAAACGTGTTATCCTTTGATATGAAAAACTTGGGAGTAGCTGATGTGATCCTAGGAATTAAGATTTCTAGGACATCAGACATATATATATTATCTCAGACTCATTATATTGAGAAGATACTTGATAAATATATCAAAGGGGATCTAAATGTGGCTAGAACCCCAGTAGACCCAAATCTTCATCTATCAAAGAATACTGGTTCAAGCGTATCGCAATTAGAGTATTCGAGAATCATCGGAAGTCTGATGTATCTCACGAATTGCACACGACCCGATATCGCTCAAGCTGTGAACCGGCTTAGCAGATATACGAGCAATCCAGGACATAACCACTGGAAAGCCATAGTAAGAGTTTTGAGGTATCTGAGAGAAACTTCAAACTATGGGCTATATTACGAGAGATATCCTGCTGTACTAGAGGGATACAGCGATGCTAACTGGATATCTGATACGGTGGATTCCAAATCTACGAGTGGATTTGTTTTCACACTTGGTAATGCAGCCGTGTCATGGAAATCCTCGAGGCAAACATGTATTGCCCGGTCTACTATGGAATCTGAGTTCATAGCGTTAGACAAAACAGCGGAAGAAGCAGAATGGCTTAGAAACTTCCTGGAGGATATTCCTAGTTGGCCCAAACCGGTGCCAGCGATTAGCATACATTGTGATAGCCAATCGGCTATTGGGAGAGCCCAAAATACAATGTATAATGGTAAGTCTCGACATATACGTCGGAGACATAATACCATACGTCAACTGCTCTCAAGTGGCATAATAACGATCCGTTAAAGTCGAAGGAAAACCTAGCGGATCCACTAACTAAAGGTTTACCTCGAGAGCAAGTTGAGAAGTCATCGAGGGGAATGGGCTTGAAGCCTATAATCTAAGAATTGTCACTGTGGAAACCCAACCTAGCTGACTGGAGATCCCAAGATCTAGGTTCAAAAGGGACAACAGAAACTTTGTGCAATTCAAAACAAGCACTGAAGAGTTTTGTACTCTTTCCCATTCCGATAATGACGCTGAGTGCTGTCTGTCATTGGTTAGGATAAGCTAAGGCTTTTAATGATCACTATATTAGGAGATGAGTCCTAATGGGGTAAAGACAGATTACCTCTTCATAGTAGATCACCTATTTCAAGTAAGAAGTGAGGCCGCTTCCATGGGAACTTTTAAAGGCGGGTTACCCTAAAGTGCTTGATGAATCCGGGACCGTTGTTCAGGGCCGAAATGAACACAACCGTAGAACGGGAAAATGGTCGAAGTAAAGCTGTGTGTTGGCAGTTGTCTTGGTTTACACCAACGGCAGAACAGTTCAAGACTATGGGTCACTGGTTTGCCAAGTAAATCCGATTGTCACTCACTAGGAAAGGTTCAAGGCGAAAGCTACCTATTTCGATGCAGCTTTAGTTCATGGTAACTCTCTCAAGTGTCTCCATGAATATTTGAAGAATTGTGGGGGATTGTTGGAAATTCTTCTAAATATTCATTAAGGTAAATTTGTCATTTTGTAGCATTCGGTGCTTGTGAGGGGTACAACCCTTTGGAGGGTTGCACCCCACCCCAAAGGGTGCCCTATTGGCACCCTTACATGCCTTATAAAAGGAGGCATTATATCCATTACAAAAGGAGAAGGAAAATCCGAATTTTAAAGAGATTTTGTTTTGTTTATTGGTTTTTGAGAGAGTTTCACCATATCTCAGTTGAATACTTGTTAAGGAGTGCTCCTTAGACAAGAAGGAATCAAGTTCTTAAGGACAGAGAGATCTCGACTGGATTCGCCATCACATTACAAGTTCTATCAGGTTTTTCTGGTTTCAATCTTTTAGGGTTTTGCATGAATAGTAGGTCTAGATTTCTGTTTCTGGTTTGAATTGTTGTGTAGCATGTTATTTGATGTTTAATGACACTTATTTACAAAATTACATTATTGTACTTTTGTAGTATTCATCAAGCTTTACATGATGTGTCTTCTTCCCAATGTGTGAACTGGATTCGGCCAAACTTAAATGGGCCATCTGTGATGAAATGATTGATTCTTGCCAGCATTAGGGGGTTGTCATGTGAATGGGGCAAGGGCTGACCCCTATCATATAGCCCGCTGCTACTGCTGGACAAGAAAGTAAATATTGATTTCCAGAATCATTGTTTCAATATTGCATATGCGAATAAGTGGCACTACATATAGGTTTCACACACCGAGCACTAGTAAATGGACTAAATTCTCTGGCTCTCAGCCAAAAAGAAAATTTATTCTTGTGTTGGAGAGACCCTTGCAAAATATAACAAATATTATATGACTGTATGAGTTCCCTTAACCGATGAGACTCTTGTCAATTGGAACTCACGATAGTTATAGGCAGAATTCCATGCTTTCTCACCATGAATATTTTTTAAGTATGAGTTTGATGTTGTCTGCTATTAAACGATGGATGTGGTATTTCACACATGGTTACAAGATTTCTGTTATTCTTGTTGACATTCTTTTGTAACAATATGATATTATTCTATCTCGATGACTTGTTGGTAGCTTCTACCTTTGACCTGAAGCATTTTCTACTAGTGATAAGTCCCTCTCTATAAATTATATTTTGGTGTCATTTTTAAAAAGTCGCAGCTAATTTTTAATGGTTTATGTAGTTCAGACCTGAAGAGTTTGGTATCAACTGGGTTGACTACAATTGCATCTTGTGACTATGATTTTGTGAGTGCTGTCCATGGGAAGAAAACAATGAATATATTATGTATTGGTCATGGAGGGGGAAGTTTACCATTATTTTTGGCCAGCAAAATTCAAGGTTGAGGAAGTTCACCTATCTGTTCTATATGAGCTTTTTTCTCAGAGTTATTGAATATGGCCAAAAATTGCATTGCAAAAGGATTGTTGTAAACAAATCGTTGCTTTCAGATTTAAGTATTCTATACTTGTTTCAGGTGCAGTTATCGACATAGTCGAGATTGACCCCGTTGTTATCTCAGCTTCAGTTCGAGTAATGGGCTTTCCATCTTTCTCAGTTATGACCCCATCGGGTGAGCGTGCCTTCTCGAAACCTGATACCATTAGTGAAGTATTGTGGAAAGGCACCCATGAGAGGTTAAACCTCCATGAATCAGATGCTGAGAAGTTTATCCTTGAGAACAATAATCTATACGATTTGGTCTTCATCGATGCTTATGATGGTGATGACATCTTCCCTCGTAAACTTTGGGACCCCGATTCCCCTTTTGTCAAAGCCCTCAGTGATCGACTCCACCCTGATCATGGCACTGTAGTGGTGAACTTGCATTCAGATTCTGAAATTCTCAATGCTAGAGAATCGGTTTCCCATTTTAATCCGCAGCTTCAGCTGATGGGAAGGTATGTTTCTAGCATTGGCTGCACTTACAAGGATGTTATTCTGGGAAATCGAAGTTCTGGTTTGGCATACCTTGTTTCAGTTCCGTTTGTTTGTAATTCAACCCTGGTTGTATGCCGGGGTTTGGGTAAGGGATATAGTAGCCATTTGGCTTTGAACACGCTAGCATTGAAATCCCATGAAGTGGAACTTTTTCTTAACTTACCTTTTCTATGTTTTCAGTACATAATGAGAGATTTTACACTCATTGATTAACCTTTGAATAGTTGATTCTTTAGTATTTTACATTGTAGTGATTCATTGACAGAAGGGGAATCATGAAATGATCTTGAAATTTTGAATGCCTTGGGTTGCATCTAATCTTTATGAATGATTTGTTTATTTTTTTTTCTTCATATTTTTATCCTTTCATGGAATGAAAAGAATGCATGGGTTTGAAGAACCAATCAGGCACCTTTTATTTATACGACGTGTGTAATTTACAATGTAAATTATTTTTCTGTTTGTAAGGAACAAGAGATGAAGAAATATGAGTTGAATATCTTTTTAAGATAATTTTCCACTTAAATTTATCTTAAAAAGGTGTTCATCGCTGATTTTGGTCTCAGGGGCAATAAGTGTTTTTTACTCCCGAGACAATCCTCCTCCAACTGTGAATTTATTTTGTTTATGGGAAATCAAAAGCAAATTTGACAAAAGATAAGTAAATTCACCAATCAACAAAGAGATTTAACGTGGTTCGGCGGATCAGATCCAACCTACATCAACAGGCACAGAACAGACGATGTTTTATTACCGAAATATGTTTCTCTGATCTGTTTTGTGTTTACAAGTCTAATTCTCTCTTGTTCTCTTCTCAACTCTCAAACTCTCAACTCTCCATTTTTTTCTCTACCTTACAAGTACGCTTTCCCCCATATTTATAATAACAAATAAACATTTTTCATTTTCTCATAAGAATTCTTAATTGAAACTACCTAAACTTCCTTTATCCTATTAGGACACTGACTTATCAATTTTCCCCCATGAAAGTAGGATAACTTATCTTCTTATCCGTAAAAATTTGATGTCTTATCTTCTGGAGCATATCTCGCCATTTTCTCGGTCTTCATGAGGTCGGTCATGATGGTCTTTTGAACTGAGAATGCTGCTATCGATATAATAATGCCCGGTCATCCGATCTTAAGTGGTCGGTTTACCGATCCTATAGTGCTCGGCCCCTCACTCATGTGGTCGGGTCGGTATTAATGATCCTGACCAAGAAGGGAATTACCTTTTTACCCTTGTCGTACTGCTTAAATATCATAGGACCTGAAAATACCATCAACATCTGTCCCCTAGTTCTCGGTTCCAACGAGTTATACAAGTTGGTGTCGGGAACTATATAAAAAGAACAGTACTCCTGACAGACTGATGGCTGGCCTTTTTTTTTACATGTTTCTATTCCACTTTTTATCTTTCATAATCTACTCCAAATAATCTCATGCAAACGATCTCTCGAGGCCCGGCCATGAGGGGACAATCCGAGCCGGAAATTAGATCATGCGGTGGGACGTAACCCGACTCCGAGCTGGGAGAAACACTTGGCCCTGAAGGAATGTTACATCCCTAGTCCAAAGAGACAGACTCGGTGGGACGTAACCCGACCCCGAGCTGAGAGAAACCCTTGGCTCTGGGGGAATGTTACGTCACCAGTAAAAAGAGACAGACTCGGTGGGACGTAACCCGACCCCGAGCTGAGAGAAACCATTGGCTCTGGGGGAATGTTATGTCCTCAGTCCAAAGAGACAGACTCGGTGGGACGTAACCCGACCCCGAGCTGAGAGAAAAAACCCTTGGCTCTGGGGGAATGTTACGTCCCCAGTCCAAAGAGACAGACTCGGTGGGACGTAACCCGACCTCGAGCTGAGAGAGGCACTTGGATCTGGGGGAATGATGTGTCCCCAGTCCAAATGAGCTGACTCGGTGGGACGTAACCTGACCCCGAGCTGAGAGAAACCCTTGGCTTTGGGGGAATGTTACGTCCTCAGTCCAAAGAGACAGACTCTGTGGGACGTAACCCGACCCCAAGCTGAGAGAAACCATAATGGCCTCCTCGGCGGAGCGAAATCCAGCCCCGAGCCGAATAACCAAGTGGCCTCGGCGGAACGAAATCCAGCCCCGAGCCAGATAACCAAGTGGCACACAGAGGCCTCGGCGGAACAAATCCAGCCCTGAGCCTACACCACGAAACCTCGGCGGAACGAATCCAGCCCCGAGCCGGTGGCACACAGAGGCCTCAGCGGGACAAACCCTGCCCCGAGCCTACACCAAGAAACCTCGGCGGAACGTATCCAGCCCCGAGCCGGTGACACACAAAGGCCTCGGCGGGACAAACCCAGCCCCGAGCCTACACCACGAAACCTCAGCGGAACGAATCCAGCCCCGAGCCAGTGGAACACAGAGGCCTCGGCGGGACAAACCCAGCCCCGAGCCTACACCACGAAACCTCGGTGGAACGAATCCGGCCTCGAGCCGGTGGCACACAGAGGCCTCGGCGGGACAAACCCAGCCCCGAGCCTACACCACGAAACCTCGGTGGAACGAATCCGGCCCCGAGCCGGTGGCACACAAAGGCCTCGACCGGACAAACCCAGCTCCGAGCCTACACCACGAAACCTCGGCGGAATGAAACCAGCCCCGAGCCGGTGGCACACAGAGGCCTCGGCTGAACAAATCCAGCCCCGAGCCTTGACAGATGCAAGTCATAGGGTAGTTACGCTCCGGCTTCGGGAGTTTGATCCTACCACGAAGGGTTCACTCGCTCCCTCATACACTTCATCCCTTGATACAGTCCTAATCCTAAAAAATGAAGTGAGTCGGGTCGAATCACTTCTGCCCGGGATTTTTATGATAACACTTGTGATTGGTGTGTCACGGGTTTGGTGCCTTTCCTGATCCCAGATCATTCCTTCGCGTCGAGTATATCCCCGAAATACTGAATAGGGCTTTCAAGTCTCTCATTATTCGTCTCTTCCATCCTCTCCAGTCTGTTCATCATGGATTTCAAAAGGATTTGATTTTCCTCTCTATCTTTCCTCATATTTTCCTCCATCTTCTCCATCCATTCCGCTGTTGAACTCCCTGATGACCGGTGATTTCCACCTTCTGCCATCGTCTTACCACGCGAGCTGCTTTTCGTTGGCTCCCCACAGACGGCGCCAACTGTTGACGGGTGATTTTGGTCTCAGGGGCAATAACGGTTTTTTACTCCCGAGACAATCCTCCTCCAACTGTGAATTTGTTTTGTTTATGGGAAACCAAAAGCAAATTTGGCAAAAGATAAGTAAATTCACCAATCAACAAAGAGATTTAACGTGGTTCGGCGGATCAGATCCAACTTACATTCACGGGCACAGAACGGACGATGTTTTATTACCGAAATATATTTCTCTGATCTGTTTTGTGTTTACAAGTCTAATTCTCTCTTGTTCTCTTCTCAACTCTCAAACTCTCAACTCTCCACTTTTTTCTCTACCTTACAAGCACGCTTTCCCCTCCTGTTTATAATAACAAAGAAATAGTTTTCTTTTTCCCATAAGAATTCTTAATTGAAACTACCTAAACTTCCTTGATCCTATTAGGATATTGACTTATCAATTTTCCCCCATTAAAGTATGATAACTTATCTTCTTATCCGTAAAAATATGATGTCTTATCTTCTGGAGCATATCTCGCCATTTTCTCGGTCTTCATAAGGTCGGTCACGATGGTATTTTGAACTGAGAATGCTGTTATCGATCTAATAATGCCCAGTCATCCGATCTTAAGTGGTCGGTTTACCGATCCTATAGTGCTCGACCCCTCACTCATGTAGTCGGATCGGTATTAATGATCCTGACCAATAAGGGAATTACCTTTTTACCCATGCCGTGCTGCTTAAATATCATAGGACCTGAAAATACCATCAACAAAAGGTAATAAATATTCTTTCATTTTCTTTTGCAAGATTATATTAATAATGCTTTGCAATAAATAAATAGTAAGCTCCGATAGATTTTTGTTTTTTTTGGAAAACCACCAGGACACACGGCAGATTCTGATAGACTTGTTTATTATACATATACATATTATTACTAGATTAAAATTATAATGTAATTAAAAAATAAAAATAAAAACATTGCATATTCTTTATCTTAAATTGTTAATCTTACCTACTGGGCCGGACTTTTTTGGGAATTCAAAATCCCAAGCCTAATAAAGCCCTTACGTATAATACAAGTCTGTTGTTGACCAAAAACCCTTTCTCTCAATTTGCGCCAAATTCCATCGTTCTCCGCCAAATACGATGTCGTCCAATCAAGGCAAGAAGCGACTCACCACCAACAGCGGCGAGGTAGGCATTTTCTCTAAGATCACCCGCACCGTGTCAGAATCTCCGGTCGTCGCCTACACGAAACAGACGGCGTCGGACGCGGCGTACGTCTCCCAAAAGCTCCTTAAAAGCACGGGGAAAGCTGCGTGGATCGCGGGGACCACGTTCCTTATCCTTGTGGTCCCGCTCATCATCGAGATGGACCGCGAGCAGCAGTTCACCGAGCTCGAGTTGCAACAGCAAAGCCTCCTCGGTGCTCCCCCGCTCGCTTCCGCTCAAAATTGAATTCAACCACATCTTTAATCGGCCCGGGTTAGGTGGGTTTTATATTATGTTTTGTTAATGTGGTATTATTCATGATTAGGGTTTGGAAAATTTTATTAAATTAAGAATGTTGGAAGAAGGTGGGATAAATTTTCGATCTTTGATATAAAACTGTTGACTTTCCTTTGTTTAGTGTGTGTTTTATGTCGAATTTGGTTTCGTTTTTTATTTTTCGTGGATGCATTGATTTATATATCTATTGTTTAATCTCTGCGAATCGAAAGTTCTGAGTTATTTATTTACTTGTTAATTGAGAACTTAAGTTTCTGGCTTAGGTATCCAATAAAGTCCTCATTCTCAAAAGGAGATAGTGGTAAAGGATGTAGAACTTGGTTAGCAGGTCTTGGGTTGGAGTCCAGGCGTGCATCGGATAGGGTGGTTTGGCGGTGGAGTTTCCAACATTTCCAAAATTAAAGTATTGTTATTGGTATGGATGATATTGATAAATTTAATTTGAAGGCGAATTTATGTTTACCTTGAAGCAATGTTCTAAAACGCGACCTAGGCGTGCCTAGGTAGCTTGTATAGGTTTGGCAGCCTATGGTCGCCGCACCTGGCCCGAAATCATTGGGGGCCAGGCACTCGCCGAAATAGGCAGCGTTTTCCGCTCATTCTAACAAATTTTCGCTTTCAAATTCGTTGGTTGATCGTCGTTGACCGATGCAGAGGTTAACTCTAATTTATCAATTTGAAAAAAATCTCAATTTAGAGCATAAACTCTAATTTCAAAAAACTAATTTTTTCAATTTTTATTAGTTTCTCATCAAATTGACCATTTATAAATATTACTAATACAACATTTCTCTACTATTCATTTCGCCAAATCATACAAAATCTTAAACGTAATTATATAAATTATCAATTTCTGATTAACCATATAGCCTAGGTGCTGGGTCGTCGCCCGACTAGCGCCTAATGCGTTTTAGGACACTGCCTTGAAGAACTTAACATTCCAATTGGTGGTTGTTTTGTCGCAATGCTAGGTAACACAAATATCATCATTAGGCTCTGGATATTGGAAATCAATCATGTTCTAGATTGGTTTCTGTTTATTTTATTCGAGACTGAGCGCCCTATTTGAAACTCCTTTATTTATTTTTTTACTCTTTACTTCAAATAGAATGCTGAACTCACAAGTAGCATCTAGTGATTTTTAAGCTGAGATTACTCTGAACTCTGCTGTTTCTAACCTAGTGAGTCTGACCATCGTTAATTGCTCTACCGGATGTTGCATTAATTATTTCATCAGTTGCTAATCTAAATTGCCTAAACCAAAATAACAATGACAAAGTTCAAGAAATCTTAGCAGGAGTAAGATTAAATAATTAATAATGTGTTGAATTGTAAATAGTCTTCTTTATAGGAAGGATAGTGGAAGCTACTAGAAGATATTGGGGTATCAAGTTTTGTTGAAGTGTTAGTGTTAAAAGGTTTGCAAACAATAATTTTGAGCATTCATGGTTAGATGTGTTATGATGTTCCATTTATCAGGAGTGTCGATTAAGCAGAGGTGTCAAATAGTTTTTTCTTTGTACTGGAGTAGTTTGTGCTTTTGTTTGCCAGAGTTTTGAGCATATGGAATATTTGTCTTTTCACATTCGCAGATTGATTGACATACTGTAGTGATTTATCGCCTTACAAGCAAGGCTTATAGGTTGAGACTGAACTTAAGTGAATGGTCATAACACAATATCCTGTTTTGATTGAATTTTCTCAATGGACAATGATATACTTACCAATATTTTTCTCAAATTTTATCTCAATTATCTCTCCGTAACTGTAGCTACAGTCAGAGAATTGAGATAAAATTAGGAAAAAGTGTTGGTAAGTTTAGCATTTTTGTTTTCTCAAGATCAGAAAGTTGACCCTCATGCTAGTCTTGTTATTGTAGCTTCTCACATGGGATTTAAGAATATTTGATTGATTTCAACGTTCTAAATTAAGCTACCCATGTTCAAACAAACTTTCTCTAAGCTTTCTGATACGCAACGTTGCAAATGCCATCTACTTAGATCAAGTAGCGCAATTGATCTTCGGAAATTAAAGTACAACATTCCGAACAAATAAACTGAAGTGCCCAGCCAAAGCCATTTGGAAAACGTGCTTCTTACAACAATAAAAATGTCAATTTAATCAATATTGTGAGCCTTTAGTCAATTTTGCTGATGTTTTGCTCTCTATTTCTCATTTCTTTTTAATTATATGGTTTAAACCCTAAGAATTCAATTCAATTAAATCAATAACATTTTTCTAATCAATTCTTCTCTCTCGTTAAAAGATTTAAACTCACTTGATATAAAAATGTCAATAAGCCGGCATGTGTTTGCCGTGTTTTTTTTTTTTTTTTTTTTACCTCTGCTTGACTAGAAAGGCGGGCTCCACACAGTTGTGGGGCCCGCCTGCTGTGAGAGAGATGACATATATACCCGGCACATGATATACCACCTCCTGCTTGACTTGCCTCAAAGCTTACAAGTGACGTGACGTGACGTGTAGATAAAGATGATAATTTGAAGGCATCAATACGGGACATATATCTGATACAGGAGAAATACTGACCGTTGGATTCAAATCTAATGGACGATATTTAAATTGATTATTAAATGAAATAAAATAAGTTATATTACTTAGAACCTAAAAACCCGGTAAACAAAATTTCCCCAAATATAATGCAATCTGAAGAATCTCTAACCTTAAACGAAGCAAATCTTCGAATTTGGCTTCTTCTTCTTCATGCAATGACAACGATCAACTATCATTCACCGTCGTCTATTGTCCATCGCGCGTTACCAAACACCGTTGTGATCGTTCACTGGAAGTCACTGGCCTAAAATTCGTTACAAGGGTTGCAGATGTATTATTTAAAAAAATATATTTTTTGTATATAATAAACTCTCATTGTCAAAAATGTGTGAACTCTGATATAATTTTAGGACAAAAATATTACTATTTTTTCAACATGACCTATGAATATTATGGGCACAATAAATTAATTGTTACCTTCTTTTATATGTCTATGGAAAAATGGTACAAAGTATATGTGGATTTGCTTATTTGATAATTTAAAAAGAAAGAAAACAATTAATAACTTGGATAAGAATTTGTCTTTTTAGTTTTCGCTAAAATTACTAGTAACTAATAATAAGCTGGTTGGAGGTGTTGTCATGTGGCTAAATTTCAACCCCAAGTTTTCTTAGCCAAGTGCGACACTAAGTTTTCCCAACTTAGTCAACCTTCTCACGCACGCCCGCAAGTCACAAGCAACAACTCTCGACAATGTTCACACACCCTCACAGCAAAGCACACAAGCCAACCAAGCATTAAGTAAATACAAGACACACAAAGCTTTACAGACAAACTCTACCAACGCCCCAACCTTTTTATTACTCACCAAAGTAAATATAAGGAATTGTGCTTAGGACATGTAAGGACTCACAATGAACATTCACTCTCGCGCACCTACGCACTATGCTATCATTCTCTTGCATGTTCTTCACAAAATACAATATATACTAGCAGCTGTTACACCCCAACTGCCCTAGGGTGTGCTGGCCCAATAAACACCAGCCAACTAAACACACAGCAGTTACATCCCAACTGCTCTAGAAAGTTTACACACACACAAGCCTTAACTGAATTTCCCCACATGTTTCCCAACTGGCCACGGTTACTAGTAGTTTTCCCTGCAACTGCCCCATGTGCTCTGCATGTGAAGCTATGTGCCTGCCAACTGCCTTGCGCAACCACTCCGCATGTGCGCTGCATTTGAAGCCATATCCCATACGCAACTGCCTTGCCGAAAACAGCATCAACTCCCTACGGACAACACCCACTGTCCAATGTTTCAGCAACACTTCCTTAAGACAGCACCAACTGCCCAATGTGTTAGCAACACTTCCTTAAGACAACACCAACTGCCCACACACAGCTCACCCAAGCCATGCGTTTCTTACGAGTGCTTGGCTGCCGCCAACGCCACTCGTTCCCCATTTCTTCGAGCAACCAGTCTAAGAGGCTAACAAGTGTGATGAACATTAAAAACTATACATTTATTAAAATGAAAGTTAATCATTTTACACTTGTAATTATATTAATCCCCTTAGTTTAGCACATTTATGAAATAATAATTAAATTTATGTTGTATATATTTTTATTGTAATTTTTATCTTTTGTGTAGGTAAAATACTGTTTTGAAAGCTAAACATGAAAAATTGATATGAAATATGAATTTCAAGACCTAAAAATCTGAAATCACACATGGTTTTTTATTATTATTATTATTATTATTATTATTATATTATTATTATTATTATTATTATTATTAAAAAAACAAAAGACAAAAGAATAAAATAATAAAAACAAACAAATAAATAAATAAAATAATAAATAAAATATATACGAATGCAATTTGCAAATGCATTAATAATGTAATTGTAAATTGCATGATTAAGGAGGTGACGAACACCTCTATAAATAGAGGTGTTTCATCATAGTTCTCTCTCTGGGAATTTGTGGTGTTTCAGCTCTTGTGTGTTTTATTTTTCAGTCTTTGTTGTAATTTCTCTTTTTTTATTATTACTAATAAAATTATGCATGTTTTCATTCAAATCATGAGTAACTAGTTGCATTCTGTTGGGGTGAATGGTGAAACTCTTAATATAAGAATATAGATGAATTTTATTTATGTTATAATATATAAATTATAATTTGAAGACTAATGTTTAATCTTTTCTTGTATTTGTGGGTGTCTTGATTCGTTATATACAATCTCATCTTGATTGACACAGTTAATACTTTACCCCAAATTATATGAGAGTAATTTAAATTTGGATTAATTATCGACAAAACCTTACACCGTTTTTATGGATGGTTTTATATATTTTGACATAAATGAGTACCTATCTAGACTTATTATAGATAAATATTGTCACCACTTATATGGTTGGTTTTATAAGTTTTGACATAATTAATTCCTGAAGTAAATATAATAAAAAGTAAGATTTTTCTATATTTGAAATATCAAAAGTGGATCCCTTAACCCTAGCATTTTATTTTATTATTGCAGTCCAATTTAAAATTGTTTATCACTTCAATGAATTCAGTATTTTTATTTTGTTACTCGAATTGTTATTTTATTTTACTAAATATATTTCTTGTGGATCGACCCCGGACTCACCGGATAATTTTATTACTTCGACACTCTTATATTGAGAGTAAAGAACCACTTTGTAGGTGTGTTTATTTTTGACAATTGATTCAGATCATTATGAAGGAGTTGAAGTGAGTTTTGGATTTCAATATATTTGTAGAAGAAAAATGTATTACTGTATAGGCTGCAGTGAAGAAAAATCTTATGCTTGAAGAAAAACCTTGATTCTTCTTGGTGTTGATCCAAATTGTGAGTATGAGACTTCCTAATTATTTAAAAGTTAAATTGACCGGCGTAAACACACACGTATAACGCAAGCACACGTATCGTTCAAGTAGTATAAAAATATCGATCCCACGATGACTTAATTCCTACTGTTGTTATTAATTATTGAATCTATTTATTTACAAATATCTAATTAAAGGGAGAAGTGAATTGATTGTTTGATTGATTTTGTTGATTGTAGATTTGCTAAATAAAATAATAAAAAGATAAAAGAAAATACTAAGGAAAATAAAAGACACAAAGATCTAAGGTTGTGATTTCTTTTAATATCATTTTAAAGATGAAGTGTTATCTAAAAGTTGGGTAATATATTAATTTATTAACCTGGAACACTAAATTATGTGTAAGCCTCTGTCGATGGTCAGACACAAATACCCAGTTTAACCCAATTGAACCATATGTCTATGTCAACCAAATTCTCTGGATTTATTAAGATTAAGTTCCAATTATGACTACCCCCGCCCGATAGGTATATTCCTATCCTGTAAGAAAATCTATTAAAGGGTTATCTATCCTCAAGGAAGATCGTGGGCTATTAAGTCTAAGGCTGAAACCTAAAATCTCTATGTCTAGTTCATTTTAGATTTACCACATCAATCTTATTGGTGATCAGACAACAAGAAGCATTAAGCTTAAGACTTAATAAGTAAACCTTTAAATTATCCAAACTATAAAATAACCCATTATAAACCGGTGATATTAAAAGTAATCACAACCCCAGATAACTAACACATAATTAGGGCTAGTAAAAACTTAAAAGTAAAAGACATAAAGTAAAAGCTGAAAAGTAAATTACAATAAAATAAAATACTAAGGTAAAAGGAATTACTTTTACTACTACTAATTTAGATATCTCCCATAAAATAATATATAAACTTGTGATAATATTACCAACCGACCAATCTGACGGTATCCTGATTAAGTCAAATTAAGTCCAACCAGCCATAAAGGCGGAACCAAAATTAAATTACCAACCGACCAATCTGGCGGTATCATTGATTAGTCAGGTTTAAACCAGATTAAAATTAAATTACCAAACGGTCAATATAGCGGTATCCTTTTTAAGTCAGTATTTTAAATAGTGAATATATTATTTTTAAGGGAGATTAATCTAAATAGCAATAGTAAAAGAATTACCTTTCACCCTAGCTCGGGAAGTTACCTATTCATGGTGAATAGTAAAAACTGTAAATAGTAAAAAGTAAAAATTAAATTATTATTATTACAAAACGTAATTAAAATTATTTACAAAACTAAAAATTAAAAAAAAAAAAAAAAAAACTAAAGAATCTAGAGAGAGAAAATCTCTCTTTAGAAAGAATTGAAGAGAGATGAAGGTACATTCAATTCTAAAATTCGAAGTTGAATTTATAGGCGCGGGTAAGCTTCCAGCGTCGCGACGCCAAGACATTTGGCGTCGCTACGCTGGAACAGTTGGCGTGGCACGCTGAGGGCTTGACACGTTGCGAGGCGGCTAAGGGGATAAGGCGACACGTGGCATGGCGGCTGAGAGCTCAATTATTATGCTGACGTGGCGATGACGTGGCGCTGATGTGGCAAGGCGGCTGAGATCAATTGTCGGCACCGTAGGATTGCGACACGTGTCACAACGTGATTGGCTGATGATGACGTGGCATGTTGACTCGGTTGACCTGATGATGTGGATGGTGACGTGGCATGACGCGTGGCAAAGTTGACTTGTTGACCGATGACGTGGCGATGACATGGATGACACGTGGCACACGTGGCATTTGTGAGTGTCGGCACCGTATAATGATGACACGTGGCACAACGCACGTTAGCAAATCTTCTGTGATGGTGACACGTGGCACGGCGCATGATAGCAAAGTCAAACTTCTCAAATTCTGACCCGTTGACCCGGCGCACGTTAGCAGACTCCGGTGCATGTTAGACGTCGCGACGCTGAAGGTCCTGGCGTCGCGACTCGGGAAATTACCAAAATGCCATTTTTTGCCAATTTTCACAGTTTTGCTCCAAATCACCTCCAGAATGTCCTGAAACTTTATTTATATACAAAATAACATAAAACACATCAAAATATTCACAAAACTCAAGAAACTATACAAAATATAAGGTTAAATGAGTGGGAATAGTGATAGTTTTACCACTCATCACACCCCAAAACCTAACATTTTGCTAGTCCTCGAGCAAAACATAGAATAAAATAACATAATAAAATTTAACTAAGCCATTTTCGTAGGGATCACGGTTGCATTTAGCATATGCAACAAGCCTTTAAACCCCTAGGTGTCCCTAGTGGACGAGTTGTAGTCTCGTGATGGTTTACAGCAATGATACCCACAAACATTTTACAAAAGTAAAAGGATAATAAAACTAATGCACACAAAAGCAAAAAGACAAGCGAAAAGAGAATAAAGAAGTTAGTAACTATTCAGGTGAAATTTCTATTCCAAGTTACTAGTTGTTTTGTTTCTTTCTAAATTACCGAATAAGTAAATTCTCCGATTATTTTTACCATTCTCCATATACACAGCCAACAAAATATTAATCAACTCATTTTTGCCCACAACAGTCATAAGTGCAGTTGATAAGAGAGTAATATTTTTGTCCTAAAGTTCTATCAGATTTCACACCTTTTTGTAGCAATGGAATAATTTTTCAAATTTTTCTGATTTTTTCTTTGATTTTTTATTTATTTTTTATTTATATACAATATCTTCCATCTATGTAGCGAGCTTTGGGTCGGTGGCTCCCAAACCAGTTGGCTTTAGGGCACCAGGTGTTAAGACACCCCTACGTACTTAATTACCCAGACTTCAGATATATATATATTTGCAGCATCTTTGATCCATGTAACGAGCTTTGGGCAGTGACTCCCAAATCAGTTGGTTTTAGGGCACTAGGTGTTAAAATACCCTTACAGACTTAATAACTCGGATCTCAGACGTTTTTTTTTTTTTTTACTCCATCACTTTTTTAAGATGTTTCCTCCAATTAAACTAGAGTACTGAATATTAAAACTTTTCAATTTTAGCTTATGTACGTATGTTTCCATGTATGTTGATAATACATGCCAACTGAGCATATAAAGATCCATTTTAGTCAGTGTTAAGGAGAATTTACAAATTAAATAATTTAAAATGAAATAAACAAAAATTAACTTATTTCAAAATAGGTTTGAGATACGTCTCAGGAGTGGAAATTCCTTACTCGGCTATCTCTTACCAATTTCACATTTTTAGTCAAAACAAAAACACAAAAAATGCACAAAATATTTTTGTAATTTTTGAAAAAAATTTCAAATTTTTTTTTTTGTATTTTTCGAAAAATTTTGGACTAAAAATAAAAATAACACATAAACTAAAAACAAGATACTGATAAACTAAAGAACTCCAATTTCTTTGATTTTAACGAAATTTTGTTGCATAAATGAAAAATTTTAACGGAAAGTTTTAACACAAAAGCATTGCACCCCCAAACCTAAATAATCATTGTCCTCAATGCGTTCAAAACATAAACAAAAGGTAAGAACAATGGTACCGAGTTTACGCGTCAGTCTCCTCCTTGACGCTGTCGTCAGATGGTGGGTCTGGGAACTGTGGAACAGTAATGTGCAAATCATTTGCCATTTGTTGTAGTGCATGGCCGATTGCTCTGTTATATTGAAGCATATAATCCACACGAGATCCCAAACGACGAACTTCCTGAGAAATAGTGCGAGGCCTTGATGATCTTTGTGGTGGCTGAGGTGGTTGTTGTTGTTGCTGTGCGGAAGAAGATGCTCCAGCTTGAGCTTGTCTCTCTGTTCGGAGTTGCTGGATTATACGGGCTGTTAAAGCTGTCATGGGTTGCATTGTTTCTTCTCTCGGATCAACAGGCACCATGGCCAATGTACAAAGTGATGTGATCAGGTAGCAGTATAACAGACCTGCCTGTGTTGATCTCGCAGCCCAGGCTATATTTGTTGAGATTAACTGTCCAACATCAATAGTAAGGCCCTCCAAAATGCAATATAACAGGATCATGCGTTCTTTTGTGACATAAGTAATGTGTGATCCTGGTAACAACGATCGGGTCACAAAATGGAACCACACCTTTGCTTCAGGTTTGAGTAATCTCGAACTTATCTTCTGGTGTTCCCCATTGCTACTAAATACCCAAGCCGCATTAGGAACACACAATGTTTCTGTTAAATGTGTAATATCAATATCCTCCTTAAGTGCAGAGTACTCATCAGATTCCATATCAGGTAATCCATAAAATCTGTTAATGTAGTAGGATCAAATGCTACATGTTAATCTCTAACCATTGCTACATACGCACGATGCTCATAAGCATTAGCGTAAAACTCTCGTACAATAGCTGCATAAGCGGGGTGAGGCTGCATACAAAGCTTTTGCCAGTGTCTGGTTGCAATGATCCTGTCAATCTCTGGGAATAGTCCGGGGTGGATTTCAAAACCCCTCTCCATAATATGAACTTTTCTAGTCATTCCCTCTTCGAATCTCCTCTCTGCAGCTGCCGAAATAAATTTTGTAGTGTCAAAACTGGGTTCAGCAGATGTTGAAGCTCTGGATCTCTTCGGTGGCATTTTTCTTTCGAAATTTTGGCAGAACCTCCTATGTTTTTCCACAAATCCTCAACAACACAAAATACTCAATCACCAAACACTCCAAATATCAATCTGTCTCCACACTTCGCCCCCAATTACTACGAATCAATTTGTCAAATATCAACACTTCGCAATTTCAATTCTTGCAATACCAAGTCACAATCAACCAAATCACTGAATTCAATCCCAATTACCAAATCAAATTTTTTTATCAAATTATTACCGTAATTTCAGTTTTGATTTTGGCAGTGGTGGTACTCTCGGCAGTGAAGATTCGATGGCTGTGACGGTGGTTCACGGCTTCTGGTGTTGTGTTGCTCGGATTGTGACTTGGCCAAATCAGTTGCTGGCAGTGGTGGTCTCGGCTTCTCTTAGTTCTCGATGCTGAGTGTCTCGGCTGTGACTCGGTGAAGGAAGGGCTCAGTTACGGTGATGAATGTCTCGGCAAGGATGAAGATGGTTTCGGTCTCGACGGTGGTGGCTAATACTCGGCGAGACAGTGGGTTAAATCAGTGGTGGTCAGTGGCTTACGGCAGATGTGGTTCGGCAAGGGTGGCTCGCGGTTGTTCGGTCGTGAGTGGTTGCGGTTTGGGCGATGAGGGCTAGATGTGGTGGTTGTGAGCTGAGAGAGAATGGTGAGATCTGTGAGGGAAATGGGTTCTGTTCTCGGCAGCTGCTGTTTTTGGGCCTGCAATCGATCCAGTGTCGCGACTCTGAAGTTTGCCTGCGTCGCGACGCTACAATTTTTTTTTTTTTTTGGCAAAACCATTTCTTGCGACGGATAAATCCATAGGGACGCCTCCCAAGAGCTGACTCCTTACTCGGCCGTCTCTTCTGGATTGACTTTGTATCTTCCTGATTTTGTCAAATTTTTATTTTATGAAAATCTCGCTTGCACTGGCTTGTTTTGTCCTGAAAAATTCCGTTTTTATTTTTTCTGCAAAACTAACACACAAAATTAAAAAGTTCACACAAAATATGAAAACAAATTACAACAAATTGCATGGGTTGCCTCCCTGCTAGCGCTAAATTTTTCGTCTTCAGCTAGACGTGACTGAAATTCATATGTTAATGAGGTTTCAATGTCGTTTTGGATGTCCGATTAAAGACAATCCCGTGAGCGTTACTTTTGAATGGTCTCTTCCAACGGAAAAGTGACAAAAAGAATTTTGTTCTATTCAGTGCTCGTGCCACCTTTTTACTCCTTGTTGTTCCAGTGATTCCTGCAAAGAAAGAAAGAAAATTAGGAGGTCTCGTATGGTGCTTGACTTGGAATGGAAGTTCCATTCTGCCAAGCTTCTGGGTGATATCATTGATTTGTACTCCCCAAAACAGCGATGTTTCTCCTGAATGCTCTGGATTTTCAATTTGGTCTGACGGTTGCTTTTCCATTTGCTCTTCTTCTTGCTCCACCTTTTCTTCACAGATGTATTTTAGGGTTTCTTCATTTAGTTCTTCATCTGTCATCTGTGAAATGCATGCTTCAAAATTATCAACCTGAGGATGTAAAGAAATGTCAGATTTTAGGTCTTCATCCTCTGATCTGGGTGAAATGATTGGTTCAGGTAGATCTTCTTCAAACATTTGTGCAAAGCATTCTCCAAGATCTTCATTTTGAGGCTGAAAAGTTACATCCTCCTTTGTTGGTTCAATTGGTACTAACAGCTCAGCTTCATCATCGTCAGAGTCAGAATAATAAAAATCAAATTGAGACTTTGCTGGTTTGGGCTCCTGAACTGATACCTCTGGTTGTTGATATTGCTCAGCCTCCTCCTCTGTTGAAATGTCATTGTGAAATGCTTGGTACTCGAAGGCTTCATCAGTGTCATCTGAAACTGGTTCTTGAGGTATGTAGTTCTGGTTTTCTGTTAATTGTCTAACTTGATCTGTCATTCTCTGTATAGACGCCGTTTGACTCTGAATTTGTGCATCAAATTGAGCTTCTCGTTCCTCGAACCAATTTTTGAGCATGTGAATCAACTGATCTTCCTCTGATGGTTCTGGTTGTTGATGGAAATCGCATATGGATGGTGGATAAGATGGAAAATCTGGTTCTGTGAAATGTGATGGCTCGTCATACCATGAAGGATCTTGATAGTTCTGCCACCCTGGATGGTAGTTGTATTCGCAATAATCTCTAGGGTGGTTACCATTACATATGTCACATCTCTCCATTGCGTTCTGTTGAGCAAATGTAATATTGCTTGGTTCTGGCATCCAGTGGTAATTGTTGGGCTGGACAACAGGCCTCAGAAAACCGGACTATTGCTCCCAGATGTGGGGTGTATCTTCTTGTAAAGCATGTGATTTTTCAATCTCCCAATAGTGTTCCATTTTTTTTAACCACCTGAAAAAGAAAGAAAGAAATGAAAATTACAGATAAAAATAAAGAAAATTAGATACATGTAAATTAGATAGCTTCAAAATTAACAACTCAAGAAATATAAGTCCCCGGCAACGGCGCCAAAAACTTGACCGGCGTAAACACACACGTATAACGCAAGCACACGTATCGTTCAAGTAGTATAAAAATATCGATCCCACGAGGACTTAATTCCTACTGTTGTTATTAATTATTGAATCTATTTATTTACAAATATCTAATTAAATGGAGAAGTGAATTGATTGCTTGATTGATTCGGTTGATTGTAGATTTGCTAAATAAATAAATAAAAAGATAAAAGAAAATACTAAGGAAAATAAAAGACACAAAGATCTAAGGTTGTGATTTCTTTTAATATCATTTTAAAGATGAAGTGGTTATCTAAAAGTTGGGTAATATATTGATTTATTAATCTGGAACACTAAATTATGTGTAAGCTTATGTCGATGGTCAGACACAAATACACAGTTTAACCCAATTGAACCATATGTCTATGTCAACCAAATTCTCTGGATTTATTAAGATTAAGTTCCAATTATGGCTACCCCTGCCCGATAGGTATATTCCTATCCTGTAAGAAAATCTATTAAAGGGTTATCTATCCTCAAGGAAGATCGTGGGCTATTAAGTCTAAGGCTGAAATATAAAATCTCTATGTCTAGTTCATTTTAGATTTACCACATCAATCTTATTGGTGATCAGACAACAAGAAGCATTAAGCTTAAGACTTAATAAGTAAACCTTTAAATTATCCAAACTATAAAATAACCCCTTATAAACCGGTGATATTAAAAGTCATCACAACCTCAGATAACTAACACATAACTAGGGCTAGTAAAAACTTAAAAGTAAAAGACATAAAGTAAAAGCTGAAAAGTAAATTACAATAAAATAAAATACTAAGGTTAAAGGAATTACTTTTACTACTACTAATTTAGATATCTCCCATAAAATAATATATAAACTTGTGATAATATTACCAACCGACCAATCTGGCGGTATCCTGATTAAGTCAAATTAAGTCCAACCAGCCATAAAGGCGGAACCAAAATTAAATTACCAACCGACCAATCTGGTGGTATCCTTGATTAGTCAGGTTTAAACCAGATTAAAATTAAATTACCAACTGGCCAATATAGCGGTATCCTTTTCAAGTCAGTATTTTAAATAGTGAATATATTATTTTTAAGGGAGATTAATCTAAATAGCATAGTAAAAGAATTACCTTTCACCCTAACTGGGGAAGTTACCTATTCATGGTGAATGGTAAAAACTGTAAATAGTAAAAAGTAAAAATTAAATTACTATTATTACAAAACATAATTAAAATTATTTACAAAACTAAAAATTAAAAATAAAAAAAAAACTAAAAACTAAAGAATCTAGAGAGAGAAAATCTATCTTTAGAAAGAATTGAAGAGAGTGGAAGGTACATTCAATTCTGAAATTCGAAGCTGAATTTATAGGCGCGGGTAAGCTTCCAGAGTCGCGACGCCAAGGCCTTTGGCGTCGCTACGCTGGAACAGTTGGCGTGGCACGCTGAGGGCTTGACACGTTGCGAGGCGGCTAAGGGGATAAGGCGACACGTGGCATGGCGGCTGAGAGCTCAATTATTATGCTGACGTGGCGCTGACGTGGCAAGGCGGCTGAGATCAATTGTCGGCACCGTAGGATTGCGACACGTGTCACGGCGTGATTGGCTGATGATGACGTGGCATGTTGACTCGGTTGACCTGATGATGTGGATGATGACGTGGCATGACGCGTGGCAAAGTTGACTTGTTGACCGATGACGTGGCGATGACATGGATGTCACGTGGCACACGTGGCATTTGTGAGTGTCGGCACCGTAGGATGATGACACGTGGCACGACGCACGTAGCAAATCTTCTGTGATGGTGACACGTGGCACAGCGCATGATAGCAAAGTCAAACTTCTCAAATTCTGACCCGTTGACCTGGCGCACGTTAGCAGACTCCGGTGCATGTTAGGCGTCGCGACGCTGAAGGTCCTGGCGTCGCGACGCGGGAAATTACCAAAATGTTCTTTTTTTGCCAATTTTCACAGTTTTGCTTCAAATCACCTCCAGAATGTCCTGAAACTTTATTTATCTACAAAAAGCACAAAACACATTAAAATATTCACAAAACTCAAGAAACTATACAAAATATAAGGTTAAATGAGTGGGAAATAGTGATAGTTTTTACCACTCATCATAAATCAGGTAGGTAGATAGAGATCCATGTCCTGTGTGGCTGTAATGTGGGAAGTGTATATCAAGTTTAAAGATGGTGGTGATCCAGAAAAGGGTATTTGTTTGCTTTTTTTTTTTTTTTTTTTTTTAAAAACTCTCAAACTACTTTTTCAGTTTACAAAGTTATATTACACTGTTTTTTATGCACTTCAGTTTACAAAGGTATTCGTTTTGCAGTTTCTTGTTCTTGCAAAACCGAGAAGAAAGGATTTCAAATCATGTTGGACTGGGGGGGGAGCTGACTGCAGCAGATGCCTCGCATGTGCCATCTTAAGAGCAAACAAAACAAACTCGGTTTCAGTTACAAGGCACTTAACATGAACCATCAGCCGCCCCTATACACAAACACAAACACAGACCCACGAATCCTGCACGCAAGAGCCCTAAGATCCTCGGACACAGACCGTTGCACTTACAACAACCTAATCACCCACTACTCTAAATCAAAGCTTCTCGCCTACTCCCTCCGCCTCTTCGACCAAATCCCATCACCCAACATCGTCTCATGGACGGCCCTGATCTCCGCTCACATTAACTCCCCTCTTTCCCTCCACATCTTCCTCTCCATGCTCCGCCACCCCACCCGATCATTCCTCCCCAACCAGCGCACTTTAGCCTCCCTCTTCAAAACCTGCGCCTCCCTTTCAAACACCTTCCCTTTCGGCCTCTCCCTCCATTCTCTCTCCCTCAAACTCTGCCTACATGACAATCCCTTCTGCGGCTCTGCTCTCCTCAACTTCTACTCTCGGTTTCGGTCACCCGACAATGCCAAGAAGGTGTTCGATGAAATTCTCGATAGAGACGTTGTGTCCTACGGAGCAATGATCGTGGGGTTCGCGCAGAACTCGCGCTTTGTGGATTCTTTATCTGTTTTTGCTGATATGATAAGTTGTGATGTGGGGTCCAACTTGTACTGCGTGTCCGGGGCTTTACGTGCGGCTGCCGAGCTGGCAGCGATGGAGCAATGCAGGATCATTCATGGACATGCTGCTGTTGCTGGTTTAGATAAGAATTTTATTGTGGGGACTGCATTGATTGATGGGTATGGAAAATGTGGGATTTTATCAGATGCCAGAAGACTGTTTGATGAGAATTTAAGTTTGTTAAATTCTGTTGCTTGGAATGCTATGATGGCTGGTTATGCTCAGCAAGGAGATCAAAGTTCAGTGCTTGAGCTTTTTAATTTATTGGAAATCAGAGGTTTTGTTCCGGATGAATATAGCTTCTTGGCGGTCTTAACGGCTCTATGTAACGCTGGTTTGGCCAGTGAAAGTGAGAAGTGGATTGAGAGAATGAAAGTACAGTATAATTTAGAACCTGGATTAGAGCACTATACGTGTTTGATAACTGCAATGGGGAGAGCTGGAAGATTGGAGGATGCTGAGAAGATTGCAATGGCAATGCCTCTTGAGCCGGATGCAGTTGTGTGGAGGGTATTGTTATCATTTTCTGCATTACATGGGAAAGCAGATGTGGCGCAGAAAATGGCCAAGAGGTTAATAGACATAAACCAATATGATGACTCGGCATATGCGATTGTTGCTAATGCGTTATCCAGTGCAGGAAGGTGGGATGAAGTAGCGGAAGTGAGGAAGATGATGAAAGACAGGAGAGTAAAGAAAGAAGGTGGGAGGAGTTGGATTGAAGTGGGAGGGAAAGTTCACGTGTTCTTCGTGGGGGACAGGAAGCATGAGAGAGCAGTCGAGATTTACGCGAAGTTAGAGGAGTTGATGGAGGAGTGTGAGAAGTTAGGGTATGTGCCAGTTTGGGATGAGATGTTGCATAATGTAGGAGAAAGGGAGAAAAAGGAAGCGCTTTGGTATCACAGTGAGAAGTTGGCATTGACATTTGGTTTAGTGAGTGGAGTTCCAAAAGGGAAGGCTTTGAGAATTGTTAAGAATTTGAGGATTTGTAGAGATTGTCATGAGTGTTTTAAGTATCTTAGTAGAGTGATAGATAGGGAGATTGTTGTGAGAGATGTTAACAGATACCATAGATTTTTTAATGGTTGTTGTAATTGTGGAGATGTATGGTAGTTTATTTTAAAGTTGTTATGTTTTCAAAGCAATATAAGCCTTGATTTTGTTGGTTTGTTATGAGATCCACGAACATTAAAAAAGTGTACACTTAATAAAAGAGAAATTAATCATTTTACATTTATAATTTCATTTATCTCCTTAATTTAACATATTTATAAAATAATAATTAAATTTATATTTTATATATTTTTATTGTTTTTTTTATTTCTTATGTAGGTAAAATAATACTTTGGATGCATAACTAGAAAAATGGACGTGACATTTGGATTTTGGAGGTCAGAAATTTGAAAGGTCGTTCTACCAGTGTACAATTTCAGTATGTCTTTGTAATAATTAAGTCATTTTGTCTTCATTGATGCAACACGGTTTTTTAATTGCATTTGAAGGATCGTCAAAAATATGTTATGATCATCAAATTCGTTGTTATGATCATCAAAAACATCATCAAATTCGTTGATATTATTAGGTTCGGCTAATACCCCAAAAATGTCAAGATTTGTAAGGAGAAAAATATTTGAAGTTTGATAATAAACACCACTTAAAATATTTGTAACATCATTAAAAAATTTAAAATCTCTAAATTTTTTGGACAAGCTCTCAATGACTGAGATATAAAACTACATCATATTCATAGTGAGCAAGAAATGAACATAATAAATCTTTATATTCAAAACTTTCATTTAGTAAAAAATAAATAGAATTCCAGCAAATTGG
Organism: Zanthoxylum bungeanum; assembly: GCA_019454045.1. Lineage (NCBI taxonomy): Eukaryota > Viridiplantae > Streptophyta > Magnoliopsida > Sapindales > Rutaceae > Zanthoxylum > Zanthoxylum bungeanum. The sequence goes on along the minus strand of SKCR01040136.1, from coordinate 59,984 downwards.
AACATCACAGGCCTAACATCATTTTACTTACAAAAAGTATATCATTATCTTCTAATTTTAGAATACGATCAAATTAAATTAATTACTTTTTTAATAGGTGCAATATGAGAGTTTAAAGATTTCAAACCATCTTGTACACATAAATTCAAAATATGACATATCACGTCTATGTATAAATGTGACTTCCAATGGTCACTTCATATGTCACTACAAATTGAAACACGACCTTTAACTTTAAAAAATATTTCCCTTAAATTATTTAAACATTTTGCATACAATTTCATCATTTTTCTTTTAGATGTCATCCTAGTAAGTTTACATGCAGTAAGATTCAAATTTTCATGTATTAAATCATTAAAAGATACTTTTTCACCAAAAGTGAAAGTTAAATGTTCCATGACAATAAATTTAGTTAAATTATATTTCCAATGAGATTCATTATATTTAAATAATTTAGTAGAAAAAGAACATTGGCCAGAAACAGAAAACTTTGTCATTTGTGTTTGTGTTGTATCAATCTCAAACTCAACTTTCTGAGTACTCCTCATATGACCTGTCATAGTTTCATACCCACTGTTGTGTTCGTAAATTTTTTCACAATAATTGCAAACAATATTCTTCTCACATGTGACATCATTCACCACCAGAGTGAAATATTTTGTCAACATTTCGGAACCTTGATTTCTCAATTGAATACGTGAAGTCATTTTGCTAGTAGTATGTTGAGTGATATCCTCAGCCTTAGCAATGTTAAGGTTGTGTGATGAACCCGACATTATAATGAAGAGATTGAGATAATAAGAGAATAAATGATTTTGTGGTTTTGGAAAATGAGTTAAAGGATTATTTATAGTTTTTTTTTTTTATTTTTATGATGTCTAAAATGCCCCCAAAATATAGTTGCTGGGAGGGACAAATTAGACATTTTAAACTTTTATTATTATTAAAAAATATATTTTTTTCACTGTTATGGTTCGAACCGGAACAGTAACTATTACAGTTCCAACCGGTCCAACTGTCCAAGCCGACGATTGGAAATTGTCTCAACCTTAACAGAACTGGAATTGATCGGTTCAGTTATGGTTCCAAACCACAACCGTGTGCATGTGTATGTATACACACATAGACCCGGCCGACGGTTCGGTTCCGGTTCCACACTTAAGTGGAACCGGAACCGTAAACCGAACCGAAACCGAACCTGTCGGTTCCGGTTCGGTTACCGGTTTTTTTTTATTTTAATAATAAATTTTAAAAAATAGAAAAAAAAATCTATAATCGTAATGTTTTTTCAAACCATCACATCATTTTTATAGAATCTTTTTTTATAAAATTCTTTTAACATAGAATCATTTTTATAGCCAACTCTTGGCTAGTGCTTTCTTTATATAAACGATGTGTGATAGACCCGGCCACGGTTCCGGTTCGGAACCGGAACCGAACCGGTTGGAACCGGAAGGTTCCGGTTCCAACCGGTTACGGTTCCGGTTCCGGAACCGAACCGGAATGGGACCGGTTCGGTTGGGGTTCCACCCCAACTCGAACCGGTCCGAACCGATGGAACCGTCCGGTTCCACTGGTTCGGACGGTTCCAACCGGAACCGAACGGTTCCGGTTGGAACCGTCGGGTTCCTGTTGGAACCGTCGGGTTCCAACAGGAACCCTACGGCCCCCAACGGCTACTAGCCGTTGGGGGCCTAATTCCCCCAACGGCTAGTGCCGTTGGGGGATGCAGGGAGCCGTTTGGCTCCCTGCCAAAAAAAAATTAACAAAATAAAAAAAATTTGTTATATAAAATATTAATTACTAATGTACCCCTAATAACGGTAATAAAACGGTTATATTTAGGGGCATATTTGGTATCAAAAAAATTCTAAAATTCTATAAATATGATTCATTTTTCATAATTTCATCACACCAAATTCTCAACTCTCTCATTTTCTATAATTCTCTAGTTCTCTTATTCGCAATTATTCAATTTTCTTATTTTTCTTCCTAATTCTCAAACGAAAAATGGCAAGCTCATCTGAGAACATAATGTCAAATATGCCAACCCAAGAGAGCGGCCCTAGTGTCAGTGCACAATCACGGAGAAGAGAAGTTAATGCTCGGTCCTCGGATATTTTCAAAATTCATTTTAATTTGGAACGCCTGGAAGATGATTCACAACGAGCAGTTTGCAACTATTGTGGGGTTATCTACAAATTTTCAGGTGGATATGGCAATATGATCAAGCACATGGAAAAACATCATCCGGTTGAATTTGGCATTGATACGACGCAAACTCAAATGGCCAGGTACGCATCATCAAGTAGAGGTACGAGTGCTTTAGATTTATTTAAATATTCTGATGCAAAAAATAGAGAAGAATTTGCGAAATTAACTTGTATGGCACATCTTTCTTTAAGCTTTGGTGAAAAACTTCATTTTACTAATTACGTGCATAATGCTTTAAACCCTTCTGCATGTAGAATGACTCGAAACACAACAAAACGTCATATTTTTAAATTATACAAAGATGGTAAAATTATTTTAAATGAAATATTTAAAGAGATGAAAGGTCGTATTTCTGTATGTTCTGATATTTGGAGTGATCATTGGCAAACACATTCATACATGGGTGTGACTTGTCATTGGATTGATGCATCATTTACCATGCAAAAACGACTAATTGCATTTAGAGTTTTTGATGACCAACATACTGCACATAATATTTATAGAATGATGAAGGTAATTTTTGATGAATATGGTTTAGGAGAAAAAATTTTAACAATTGGATTTGATAATGCATCTGCAAATACTGCATCCATCAATGATTTAAAAGAAATATGTCAACCAAATTTAGGGGGTCGGTTTTTTCATATTCGTTGTACATGTCATGTCCTCAACTTATGTGTGCAAGACGGTCTAGAATTATTATCACCTTTCTTGATCCAATTAAAACGGCACTTAACTGTATTTGGTCATATTCTCAAATTAGGAGAGAATGGACCAAGTTTTGTAAAATAAATGGTATTAAACCGATTAAATTTTCAAGAGATGTTCCAACACGTTGGAATTCTACTTATTTTCTTTTATGTCAAGCATTTCAATACAAAGATGCATTATGTAGTTTTTTTTCTCAACATGTTCAAAATATCACACTTTATCCTAGTCAATGGGATATTTGTGAAAAATTTTTAGATATTTTAAAAGTTTTTAATGATGCTACTTTAGTTTTTAGCGGCGTTTATTATCCTACAGCACATTTATTTCTTCTTGAGAGTTTAAATATTGTTGGCACTCTCGATGAGCATGTTGACAGTAGCGATCCTAATGATATTGTTTTGTTAGAAGCCATTACTGTTATGAAGGTAAAATGGTTAAACTATTTTAGAGAAATTCCTTTACTTTATCTTATTGCTGCTGTTTTTGATCCTAGATTTAAATTAGAAGGTTTGAGTGGTGCTTTACAAGCTTATTATGGTTATTTATGAATATTAGATGAAATTGACATTACTAGATTAATGACGAAATTAAGAAATGATTTAATTGAGTTATTTAATGATTATATTGTAAGATATAACTTAGGAACATTAGGTCAATCTAGTAGTAGCGAACCGGTAATTCAAACAAGACTTAGCGCAGGGGATCGTTGGTTATTGCAACGAAATAAAAAAGCTAGGGATACGACAACTAATAACCCTGAATTAGATAATTATTTATCTACAAATTTTGAGTTTTCTAATGAAAGTTTATGCAGTAAAAATTTTAAAATCCTTAAATGGTGGAACCGGCATCAAAATATATCATGTTTTATCTATTATTGTTAAAGAGATCTTGGCAGCACCTATTTCCACCGTTGCGGTTGAGCAAGCCTTCAGCTTGGGAGGTAATATATTGGAACCTAGGCGATCTTCATTACATCCAAGCACTCTAGAAGCAACAGCTTGTGTGGATGATTGGACTCGAGCTGATCTGAGACAACAAGAAGATGCCCCCGATGATTGTGAAGATTTGTTCGATAATGCTTCTGCAACAAGTGCAAGCGGAACCGGAGCCGAAGGATCAACCGATAATGATGATTGATAATTGTAAAATATAATTTACAAAAGGGGATATGTCTAAAAGACTAGAACTTGTAATGGAACTACGTGAGCTTTGATTCCTCTCACCCTTGGAGGATACGTAGGCAACTTAAATATTTAAAAATTTAAGCTCAAGCTCTTCAATGTAATAAAATTTTTTTTTTTTAAATTTAATTCATTTTTTTTTATTTAAATTAATCAAAAAAAAAAGGAACCGAACCGAACCGGAACCGAAAGGTTCGGTTCCGGTTCGTTTTTCGGTTCCGGTTCCACACTTGTGGAACCGGTAACCGGCCGGTTCGGTTCGGTTCCGAACCGGAACGAACGAACCGCCGCCGGGTCTAATGTGTATATTTGTTATTTGGCTATTGTGTCTCATATCGCTTATATGAAGAAGTCAATAACCAAGAGTTGGTTATAAAAAGGATGTTGACATTCATATTTTAGTATTGCAATTTTAAACCTCATTATTATTAATAAAAAAAAAATTGAGATTTACTTGTGGAACCTTACGGTTCCAAGTAATTTTTTTTTTTTTTTACTTTCGGTTCCAGCGGTTCCAACCGGTTCGGTCAGGGTGAGAACCCTAACCGAACCGGTCAGGTTCCGGTTCAATTCCGGAACCGGTTGGAACCGGAACCGTCCGGTTCCAACCGGTTCGGTTCAGGTTCCGAACCGGAACCTTGGCCGGGTCTATACACACACATACGATCAAGCTCCAATCCACATAAAATTCACATTCACTTAAAATTATAAAAGATTTTTTTTTTGTCTTTATCTGCCCTTACAGTTTACACGAGGACTTGTTTCTTATTTTATGAATTAAGGTTAATCACAATTTGGCCCAATTACAAGTCGCTTTGCATAAGCACTTTTTTGAGAGAGAGTTGATAGGAAAAGGATTCATGAGAATATACAATAAATACAATCATTTTAAACGACATATTAACGAAGAAGTAAGAGGAACATGTGAGTCAAGACAATAGGTGAATAATGTAATTACTAGGAGCAAATACAAATGAATCAAGTGCCGTAAAGTTTACAAAATCAAGCAGCATCTCAACTTCTCAATGCATTGCATGAGAGACAGAAGGATAAAAAAAACTGCTTGCTGCCAAAATTTGTTGATTGAAGCTAGCTGTCCTGTCTATTTTCTAGTCCACAGAGAGCTTGAGCCGAATTAAGGTAATAATAAAGTGGGAAAGAGGGACATAATTTGTAGTCTAATTTTCTAAGTGGACCTATACATACAAATCATGTGATTCAAGATTGATATGGTAAATGTGGTTGTTGTGATAAAGAAATGTAAGTCACTGGGTCAGTAGCTCTCCATTTTGAAAAATCATTTAAAATTTGGAGTGTGTGTATAGGCTTGGTTAACCTTTTTTGTACTTCCAACCCAATAAACTGCATCAAAAACCCATAAAACTATGTGAATAATAGTTTATTGAACAACTGTAAAACATTCTCATTTTTTTGCTTAAATATATATGCATCTATTACCATTGATTGATATTTACTAATAAACATGAAATACATAAATAATTTAGTCAATATTTATGTGTGTGTTTGTGGAAAAAGAGTGAGAGCATTGCAACTTTCTAAAAAGCATAAAGTATAAAGAAAATGGAGAATGGGGAAAAAGAATAAAACACCCCCACATTGCTATGAAGCAAAAATAAAAATAGAATGCCAACCAAAACCCATTACTCCAACCAATCTCATAATTCCTCTTATATATGAACAATTTTATGTGATAATATACTTTTGTGTTGGTTATTGAAAACACATAGTGGATGGATTAATTTATATGATTAGATAAGATAACTAACCCCTTCTCTAACGCATGACAAAGATTTATTTTCACCTTTGTGAAAAAATTCATGTAATTACCAACAAAATCTTCACCACCAAGTGTAACATCAAAACCCCACATTTACTCTCTTTTTTCTTCTTCACCAACTCTATTGATTACAAAAACTCAATGCTAAAGAAGAAAACAAAAAAAAAATCCACCTCGAAAAAGAACCCTGCCTCTTTAGAACCCAAAGCTTCATGCCTGCTTTCTCAAAAATCTGCACATTCAAAAGTGTAAATCAATAGTAATTGAACACAACAGATTCTAATCAATTGATTGTAATATGAGATTTATCTCATGTTCTAAGTGTGCATACCATCATGTTTCTTCATCAAATTTCTAGCAAACAACAAGAAAATAACAAGAAACCCCACACCTGCTGCTCCTCCTAGAATTATAGCCACTGTTTTTCCTGTATTTGGCCCTGGCTCTACATCAATCAATAAATCAAACACACACCCAAATGCCTATTTAATCTCCATATTAATAAACCCATCAAAGAAAAAGCCTGGTTCAAATTGAATACAACAACTTATCAATCAAATTGGATCCACAAATTAGATAGGAATATAGAAAAGAAGCCTCATTTCTCACTATTGCATTTGCATATAACATTTTTTACCTGATAAACCTGAAGATGAAGATGAAGATGAAGATGATGATGATGATGATGATGATGATGATTGTCTACTTGGGACACCATTAGGATAATAACCATAACTAACAAAGCACTTGTGCAAATAAACTTGGCCAGAAATAGAGCTTCCACATTCAACCTGAGCTCTTTGAACAGCACTCTTAACACAATCACCACAATCAGAATCACCCAAATCACCTTCACATTGAGCCAACAAATACACAGATTCATAGCTGGTTGTGTAAAACCCATGGGCACTAACCACACCATTTTCCATCACTTGAAGAGCAGCATCTCTCCTCTCTTCAAACCCACTACCAGCCACATTTGTGGTCCCACAAGTCTTGTACAGAATCTCCAATCCTGAGACCTGAGGAAAGCCTGAAACTTCATACAACATGTAGCAACCAAGTAGCTGAACTCTAGCTGAAATTGTCTTGCCACATAGCTTGTCTGATAAAGTTGGCAACTTGCTCACACAGTTGTAACAATCATTGTTACTAAGGTCTCCCCTGCATTGAAACAGACCACTAATTGAAGCCTGCCCAGTTCCAGATGAAGTTTTGAAAAATTTGGTCTTTGTGGACTGTGAAACCAAGGAGCCAAAGAGAGCAGACAGAGCTTGAGAGGAAAGGGGATCTTGAAACACCTGCTTAGCACATCCTTTGTATACCAAAGTGGTGTAATCAGTAGCAGATTCAGCAAGATTTGTGAAGAAAAACAGTAAAGAAAGGGAAAGTAAAAACTGCAGTTTTGAGCTAAAACCCATTTGAGGTGTGGCCTAAGATGGATCAAATCATGGCAATTTATGAGTGTAAAGGAATGATTTTTTTTTTTTTTTTTTTTTTGAATTTTGAAGGATTTTGAGTAATGGGTTTTTGGCTACAAACTAAAGAAAAAGATTGTAGGGTTCTGGCTTGATGCTTAGATTTCAGCTTATTTATGAATTTTTTTGGGGGCTAAAAAAAGTGTTCTTCATTTGTGGTGCTTTTGGGAATTAACTTTCCCTTTGGCTGGCTTACATCCTACAATGTACATCTGATATAATATAGGGATAAAATATTATTTTTATTGAAATTGTGAACTATTATTATTATTATTATTATTATATTTGTTTTTATAATATTTGAAGAGAATGGAACAAAATGCTTAAGGTAAAATAATTTAAAAAATTAGAAACAACCCCCTATCATCACTTAGATCTAGAACCTGTAAATAGAAAGGAATCTGATTTTGTGGAATTTGAAGTGCATGAAGTTTGACTGAAGTACATAAAATATTTGAACTTTGAATTGAATCTCATTTAATTTTTAGTTGATTTTTAAGGCATGGGAGCTTCCCTAAAGCACAAGAAACATTTGATTCTCTTAAATATGCAGGGAAGATATGAAGAAAAGCCTTAATAGAACTCTTGAATCATTTATAGCTGCCATGTTAATATTATGAATGATCTTGAAGAAGAAATGGAGTAGATCCATCCAATGTGAATCTTCTGATGTTTCTAAGTTTACTTAGATTGATCTTTTATCTTAAAACTTTTAATTATAAGTATGATTCATAAATTTTTTAACAACAATTGCCTTACAATACAGTGACTGTGTTTAAGTAACTTTTAAGTTTGAGTAATAATAAGAATAATGATTGGTGTTTACTATCCAAGTCTTTTATTCAAATAAAAAAATTATTACAATACAGGTTGAATCAACACAAACTAAATCTATTTTCTATTTTTAAAAAGGAAAATACACTTAGATCCTCAACATTTAATCAAATTAACATAAAGTCTCATAATTTTTAAAAAAGACATATAGATCTTATTCGTTAATAAATTTTATTATTTTTTATTGAAAAAATATATTTTAATATATTTATTACGCTTTCTCATATATCATTCTTATGTAAATAAATAATATTAATCATTCAACTATTTAAAATAAATAAAATTTGTTAAAAAATAACAATTAGATATCTATTTCGAAACATGAGTGATTTTTATGTTTATTTTCCTAATCATTCTCCCTTTAAAAATTTGGGTTTCGAATCTCGTTGAGATTTTCTTTTTCCAATTACAAGAGGGAGGATTCTGTTGACTTAAGAATAAATAATCAAAGGTTAGTTTTTCATTTAAAAATAATTATCAAGGTTTATAAATTATAAAGGATTGTTTACATCTAACAAAATGTTTTTGATTTAAAATTGCAGAAGTTTGTTCTAAATCTAGCTGTCCAAGCCCAAGATATTAAATGTCCTTTTTTTATGTTATGTTTTGTCACATGCTTCAATTAAAATATGGTATTTAACCTTGTTTCTTTATTCTAATTGATTATTAAATTATGGAATTAACAAAAGCAACCATTGACATTGATGCTTGAAATAACAAATGAATGTTAGCATGCCATATATGAATCATTGTTTTCAAATATGTATAAAAAAAGAAAAATGATTGATGTTCAAATTTGTTAATGTAATGTGATATTATATATTAATAGAAAAATGATTGATAAAATAATGAATAATATTATGTATAATAATATGTAATGTTATATTATCAAATATTGGGATATGTCCGTTGACGGGTGATTTTCGTTTCAGGGGCAGTTTCGAGATAACCCCCGAGATAATCCTCCTTCAACCCTGAATTTGTTTGGTTATGGGGAGACCAAAGGCAAATATAGCGAAAGGCAAGAAGAAAAAAAAATCGACAAAGAGTATTTAACGTGGTTCGGCGGAGCAAGTCCAGCCTACGTCCACGGGCACAAAATGAAGGATTGCTTTTATTACTAAACCGAGCTCGACCGACCTGTTTAGAAACATGTCTAAAGGGAAACCGAACTGGTTGTTTTCTTGTGTTTTTACAAGTAGTGTTTTCTTTGTTACAAGTTTTTGTTTATCCAAAATGACCATCCTCCACAAACAAATCTAAATTCTCTTTATATACTCAGAGATTACAACACTGTTCCCATGATTCCATGACGTCTCCCATGTGAATTTCCGACTGATTGGTGGGTTCTCTGCCCCAAAATTGTCTTCGCCGAAAGCAAATCTGTCACTTGATGGCTTTTCAAATCACCATGATTTCTCTACTGCCACACACAATGTACTATAGCCAGCCTGTAAAGTGTTCCCAAACAGCGGTGTATGCCAAAGAGAAAAGTCCAAATTGCCCTGATCACATGTCGGTTTTCCAGAAGTCGGAAAGATGATCTGCCGAACTACCCAAACTGCTCTCGTCCTGAACCTAACTGTCCAAACCATCTGCCATAGTACCGAAGGTTGTACAGAACTGAGCTAAGCTGCGGGGTTCTTGTGGTCGGTCTCTGCGCTGATATGGTCGGTGTTTGAATATGTACCATACTGTGTGCTCTGGTCGGTCAGATCAGGAAACCGAGTTCGATCTCTAAGTCTGGTTGAGAAACAGCCAATACCCTCTGAGCACCGGTCCTCCCAATGAGGAAAATTCCCTCTCTGCTCTTGTCGAACTGTTCAGATATCTTAGTCCCAAAAATCACTATCAACATATGTCCCATAGTTCTCGGTTCCAACGAGTGTATGAGTTGGTGTAGGGAACTACAAAATCGGGAGTGTGATATCAAGCAGTTGGTGGTTGGATTCAGAAACAAAACAAAAACTACCTCGGCCCTAAAGCAGATTGTCCTCGGTCATCTTCATGCGCTCGGTCACTAAACAATTTTGTTGCCTTTTCAAACGTCTCTCCAACTTAAAGAAAATGTCCATTTACCATTCTGGTAGCCATCCCTTGAGAACCGCAAGCCATCACACCCTCTTTAAATGCCCATCAAATCATCTCTAGGGTTAAACCCAAATGTGACACTTGTCAAACATCTGTGGTCCTCCCGCCAAAAACCAAAATAATTGATCGTTCATGAGTCAGCCAAAAAGTTTTTAATCCCCACCGTCCATCTCATTCTGAGCAGATGGAGCCCGAAGGTGACACGCGGCGCACATCCGAAGACTTTCCCCGATCCGACAGCCAGAAATGCCCCGAGCTGACTATAAGAATGCCAAGCAACGCTTCTTTCTCTCTTTACGAAAATCTGACTTCTCAAGGTGCAAAAACTTCCTCGTTCCCGAAATCAGCAATCTCCAAGCCCGACCAGATCAACCACCAACACATCTACTCAAACCAAGTAAGTTTCTGCTCGACCTCTTTCCTTCTTCCTCAAACACTGTAATCCACCATACATGTCTATTGCTTGCGAAAGTTTGTCTGATTGTTGTTGCCTGTTTTTCACTTCTTCTAGCATGCTCACCTTCTCTATGTTGTAAAGTGTGTTTCGGGTAGGATATTGAGTGTATGATGCATGTGTTATCTGGTTGGAGGATGGGTAGTGGGGCATGGTGCATGTGTTTCGGGTTTTCTATATTTTGTGCTTGGTTTTGGTGTTTTTATGTAGAGACTTGTTGTGTGTGGCCATTGTTATGACATTTAGAGACTTTGGGCTTAGGTTTCCGGAAGCTAGAATAGTTCTCGGGTCTGTGGTGCCTCAAACTATCCACTGACTGACCTTCTCGTCTACGAAAATTGTCAGGAATGTCTGACGTCGAATCCTCTTCAGCCAAGCCTGCAAAACCTCAACCTCCTCGTGCTGAAGAATCCTCCTTCAGCTCAGGATCTCCCAGCCTAGAGGAATTAGAAACCACCCCGACCCCTTCTCAAGAAGAAAATGACACTTATCACCATACGATTCCTCGGAAAGACCCTGAGCCGGGCAAATTAGACTATTCTGCCTTGGACATGAACCCACCTTCCACCATCACGGAAGAGGCCTTGGGCATACTCCGCCATCAGTATGAAATCCCAATAGATATAGTTCTTGAGGTCCCTGGTCTGCTTAAGCACGCAAGCCAACCTGACTCCGGCTCGGTGGCTATTCTTCCCTCTTTTTTCGAGTGCGGTCTTCGGCTGCCCATTCAATCATACTTTGATGGGATGCTAGCCAGGATGGAGATCCCCTCTTGCCAACTAAACTTGAACAGCTGGAGAATACTGGTATGTTTGTACGTGATTTGACATAAGATGGGCCTCGGAGAACCGACATTCGATGAGCTAAAAAGGCTCTACAAACTGAAGGCCAACCCTCCATCCCATCACGGCTGGTATTACCTTTCCTCATACGCCGACGTCCCCGCCCTCATCAAGGACCTTCCCCAGACCAATAAACATTTCAATGACCCTTGGTTTTGGGCTGTAGGCGACTGGGGACGATCTTGGCCAACGTGCTTGGAGGAGACATATGTCTCAGATGTCTTCAGAGCGAGAGGTTAGGAACCGAACTCTTAGTTTCTTTTCTTAACTTTTATGACAATATACTAACTCACTGATCCTTCTCAGCCTGCTGCAGGGATCCTCCCAAGGTCACCCACGAAGTCCGAGCTAGAATTATGATGGCCCAAAACTTCGCTGGTCATTGTAGAAAAGTAGTCAATGATGCGGACTTTGTGGAGTCGGGTCTCGTTCGAAGCGCACCCCCACAGGCCCCGGGGCAATTATATAGCTTTCCACTAACCTTTGGATATATTACTTGTATGCTTAATTCAAATATGATTGAAGTTACCTGAATTCTGGAACTGACCACACTTCATGACTTGTACTCTGCAGGAATGTCGAAGCAACCCAAATATCTTGAACGGCTTCGTGGTGCAGCCAAGAGGCCCGGGCCGGATGAAGCCGGAAGTTCTCGAAAACGGTTGACCACTCCCATTCCCGCGGAGGCCAAAGAAAAAACTAAACTAGTTGCTCGGTCAGTGGTACAGCCCGTATCTTCGTCCACAAGGGCAGCACCAAGTACAACTGTTCGACCTTCTTCTGGCTCCTCCAAGCCTTCGAGCAAACGTCGCGGCCTTCTCAAAGATGAGGTGGTCGAGCTTCTAGAGGAGGAGGAAGAAGAGCAACCTCTGGTCCGCAGATCCACTGCTCGGAGGGAGGGGCGAGCTTCTGTTGCTCCTCCTAGTATCGGAAAGGGAATAGTTGCGCTGGGGGTGGACGACCTCAGTGAGAAGGTCCAGGATACCACTTCTCATCTAGTGTCGGCGATCAATGTGTTAGCAGATGCAGTTCCCATCGGACGAATCCTAAAGTTTGAAGACCTATCCCCCGAGGCGGTGATTACCGGGTTCACGACCCGGATGGCCGAGGTAAACATTCTTCCCCATTTTCGTTTCATGTTTTTACTTTGGTTCATTTCTGACTTCTTCTTCCCTTATTGCAGGCAACCTACGTGATGGCCCGGAACCAGGACCTACTCCTGAGTCTTTTGTCCGAGGGGGGCCAGGTACAGAGGCTTCAAAGCCAAATCTCAGAGCGGGAGGTCGAGCTGGCCAAAAAGGAGGAGGTAATCAAAAGTCTCGAGCAGACCGCGGCCGAAGCCCTTTCATTGAATGAATCCATCCGCAATGCATCTGCTCTTTCCAAGAAGAATATGGAGGCTACCAAGAAGAATATGGAGACTGCCAAATAGGAAAACAAATGCATGAGGTGGGAGGTGTCGAGCTTTGAATCCAAACTTAAGGTGATGACCAAGGAGATGGATCAAGCCCGGAAGGCGCTGACAAAGAGAGAGGCTGGACTGGAGGACGAATTGGAGAGAACCAGGCTCGAGGGGGTCAGCGACTGCGCTCAGATTATTCCGATAGTGATGCCGGAGATTGACATGGGGCCCATCCACGTTGCCATCCGGTTATGCAAAGGGGAGCTTTCAGAGGAGGAGTTTCGCAAACTACTCGCCCTTCTTTCAAATGAGATCTGTGATCATGTGCCATTTTCTACCGTTCCCATGTCCCCGGTTGCTGAGGAGATCCAGCCTGAGGCACATGCCCTTGCCCTTGAAGCCGAAATTCCTGAAGTAGAAGTTGTCGAAGCCCCTCCTGCCACCTAGACTGAAACTGAGGTATCTCATGCCGAGCCTATGCCTGAAACCTGCCTTCTGGACCCAGCCAAGATGAACAAGTTGCCCCTGCGCGGGCTGATGAATGAGGGTGACCCGAAAAGGGGCCATATGTAATCTCAAACAATATACTTATATTTTTGTAATAACAATGTACAATTTCATTTCTGCTATACATTTTGAATGCTTTTCTTTCATGTCTTCAATACTTAGCTGAATTTCTGCTTTCTATTTACTATTTTGCTCTTCTGATTCTGAATATGAGAAGAAATCTTGAACCCGACCACTTCGAATCCGGTGATGAGGGGAATGCCCGGTCCCCGATGTGCTGACAAAAGCACTCGGTGGGACACAACCTGACCCGATCCAAATAAACACTTGGCTCTGGGGGAATGTTACCTCCCCAGACCAACCAGGTATGGTCATGGAGGAATGCTTCATCCCATGCTGATCTGAATACACTCGGTGGGACGTAACCCGACCCCGAGGTGAAGAAACACTTGGTTCCTGGAGGAATGTTACCTCATCAGGCCAACCATATCCGGTCATGGGGGAATGCTTCATCCCATGTCGATCGAAATGCACTCGGTGGGACGTAACCCGACTCCGAGGCGATGGTACAAGATAGTCTCGTCGGAACGAATCCAGCCCCGAGTTGGTGGAATAGAACAGTCTCGGCGGAACGAATCCAGCCCCGAGCTGGTGGAACATAACAATCTTGGCGGAACAAATCCAGCCCCGAGCTGGTGGAACAGATGAGTTAATCACGAGGGAAGAATTTCAACCTCTGAGGCTCCACGGATCCCGGCGCGGGCGTTCCCTTGCCGGACATCAGTAAAAACAAAGATATGAATAAAACAGGGTTAGGGCAATGGAGGTGACTTAGCACATACTCCACAAAGACCAAAGAAAAACAACAACCCGGGTGCCCCAAGACAGCGTCCTGCTTGGTGCCTCCCAAAACACAATTCTAAACCTTACAATTCAGTGTCCCGGCTAGCCGGGCTACAGATCGGTGAGCGGCCGAGACCCTGAGGGTAGAAACCTCCTCATTTTGAGTGGCTCTGGAGTCTGCAAGCGCAATGAGGGCAGAAACCTCCCCATGCCATGTTTCTCCTGATCCGAGGCAGTTAGGCAGATACCACACGGGGGAAGAAAACACCATGTGTGCGCCATCCCTTGGTGGTTCTCAACGGGACTCACCAGCTGACTAGCAGGGGAAGAAACCTTCATGGGTCCGGTTTACCCGGGACCACAATGGTCATGGAGGCCATTCGGCCGTCCCCATGCCATGTGCTTCGATGGTTCTCAACTGGATTCACCAGCCAACTCGTAGGGGAAGAAACCTCACTGGGTCCGATTTACCCCAGCTATTCCCCAAAGATGAGAGTCATGAGGTAGTAACGCTCTGGCCTCGGGGGTTTGATAATGACACCCGGGATTGGCGTGCCGTGTGGGGTTCACGTTTTTCCCACATGCACTACACCCCTTGATGCATTCTAGATCCTCAAAGGTGAAAGGAGTCAGGTCGGGACACTTCCACCCTGGGGTTTGATAATGACACCGGCGATTGGTGTGTCGCGGGCTTGGTGCCCTTCATAGCTACCGATCACCCCTTCGCATCGAGCACATCCCATGAATATTGAAAATAACTTTCGCATTCGATTAATAGACAAGTTTCTTAATTCAAAAGAGAGAGTTTTATTCATATTCAATGGACATACTGCCCTTCTTACAACTATTTGCGGGTTATTTTAAGAGAGGCTTTTACAATTATTTTTGGTTCTTGTCTCGGAGTCCGACACATCTTCTAGTCTGAGCTGGATTCCGAAATTCCGGACCGCGGTGACAGGGCTCATTTGCGCTGAACGCTCCATTAGCATCTCTGGACAACTTTGGAGCTCGGTCAAGAAACCGCGGTCTCTCGTGGTTCTCCATCAGGTTTTCCTCTCATTCGAAAGGATCACTACGCTGAATGAAGGGGACCCTAATGAATGCCGATCGCGCACCCCTGGCCAACCTGTTCCTTGGCCGATCCTTGAGCACTACCTCCCTCCGAAACTGAGGACCTGGCAAGCCGAACAAGCGTATCACCTTCTTCTTGGCGGAACTTGTTCAGCCGTGACCGGCGGTTGGCAGATGTCACCCATCCACATCATTACATTTCATTCTACAACTCAGTCATAATGGGTGATCATTGGCCAACCTTTTTACATTCCATTCTACAACTCAATGGGGGGAGCTGCTGCTGTCTGAACTCCCGATGCGTTCTTCCCCCATTTTTGCCTCTATCGTCAACCTTCATTCTTCTTACAAACCCTTTCATCTTTCCATTCTGACCAACTTTCTCCCGTTCCTTTTCCATTTCTTCAAGTCTTCCTTTCCCAAAACACTTTGCTGCTGAACTCTCCAACGACCCATGGCTTCCGCCTTTCGCCATTGTCTTACTACGCAAGTTGTTTTTTGCTCTTTCCCCACAGACGGCGCCAACTGTTGACATGTGATTTTCGTCCTAGGGACAGTTTCGAGATAACCCCCCGAGACAATCCTCCTTTAACCCTGAATTTGTTTGGTTATGGGGAGACCAAAGGCAAATATAGAGAAAGGCAAAAAGAACAAAAAAAATTGACAAAGAGTATTTAACGTGGTTCGGCGGAGCAAGTCCAGCCTACGTCCACGGGCACAAAGAGAAAAGTCCACCTGACGGCTTGTCAAATCACTCTGCTTTCTCTACTGCCACACACAATGTACTGTAGCCAGCCTGTAAAGTGTTCCCAAACAGCGGTGTATGCCAAAGAGAAAAGTACAAACTGCCCCGGTCACATGTCGGTCTTCCAGAGGTCGGAAAGATGATCTGTCGATCTACCCAAACTGCTCACGTCCTGACCCTGACTGTCCAAACCATCTGTCATGGTACCGAAGGTTGTACAGAACTGAGCTGAGCTGCCGGGCTCTTGTGGTCGGTCTCTATAACTGTAGTGGAGGTTAGTTTATCTCCTCCATAATTTCAGTGTTGGGATTTGAGACAGATGTCTCCCGAATATTCATGGGAGTATATTTTTGAACTTTATTTCCCTAAACTTATCGGGGTGAACTACAAATGTATGTATTTAAACTTCCAATAAATGTTATATTGTAATATTTATAAATTGTAATATATTAAAAAAAGTATTTTAACATTACACACCTTATTAATTTTTTTAGTTTGAGAATTAATTACTTTTTTGCTAAAAGATGCTTTTGGAAATTGGTATCGAGTGAGAGAAACAAAAGCTTTATGGACAATTTTGTGTAAATTATAGCTGTAAAGTCATAGAGAAACATTGCATTGTAATTAAACCAAAGCCGGATTTGTGTTATGAGAAATAATAGGTGTGCGTATTTATGGTAATTGGTCAGACATCTCATTAAGGTCGATGGTTTTAGTAAGTGGCAGATTCAAGGATATAGTCATATTCGGAGTTAAATTACAAATTTAAATACATCAAGCTTCTTCTTCTTTTTTTTCTTTTTTTGCCTCCACCAAATCACCGACCCGAGCTTAAGCGAAGATGTAAAATTTTCGGATGTCATAGGTTCTTACAAGAAATACATTAAAAACTTGATAATTAAGTCATAAATTTTTTACCATCAAACCACACTTCATATGGCCTAAATATATAAATACATCCAACTCTCACATACTAAATGTCAAATATAACTTTTTTTTTATTTGTATTTTGCTCATTATAATTTATTTTACACTTCAATCTTTATTTATTTATTTAAAAAAAAAAACATAGCATAATCATCAAATTTTTTTTTTTTTTTAGTTGAGTAAAACTATTACGATTAAAAAAATAACAATAAGTTTGGAAGTAATTTTAAAATTCAAGTTGGTTATCATAATTGAAGAAAAAAGTTAGGAATTTTAGTTTAGGGACCACTGCTGATTCAAAGGGAGTGGCTAGATGCCTAGAGGCTAGACATTTGAGTTTAAATGTCTGAATTGATTTCAATATATATATTTTATTTTCTTTTAGGTTTGAACACGAGAACTTTCCAATAAATCACCCATCTCGTTTAAGCACGAATTCTAATAGTATCTGATTTATTAATGTTAAATATGATCGTACCTGATTTCAATATAGATATAAGTAACCAGAAAATTAAAATGATGACCAAATATAAATACCTCATTTTAGCCATGCATACGATTAGGTTTCAAATTATAACCGAATTGTAACCGAATCGTTGACCAATCAAATCGTTGATCATTCGGATTCTAAATCGCAACTGAACCGGATGGGTTCGATTCAATTGTGGTTGGTGTACTTTCTAACTGATTCGATTCAATCGTAAAAAAATCCGATTATAATATTTTTTTTATAAAAACATTAAATTTCAATATATATATATACTAGTTTTTGCTCGTGCCTACGGCACGGTGTTACAGTATTTGGCCCGTGCCTACGGCACGGTGTTACAAAATTAAATGATTTTATTTTTTAATTAAATGATGCACGTGCCTACGGCACGACACGGTATTACAGAATTAAATGATTTTATTTTTTAATTAAATGATGCCCGTGCCTACGGCACGGTGTTACAGTATTTGGCCCGTGCCTACGGCACGGTGTTACAAAATTAAATGATTTTATTTTAACTTTCTATTTTTTATTTGAAAAATTGAAAATTTTGACCATTTCCATCAATCAATTCACTCTCTTTCCTCCAATTACCAATGAAATGATCTGAGCCGTTAATTAAGCCACATAAAGAAAGCCGTTGGATGCACTCTCTTTCCTCAAACACTATTGTGCTTTATAATATAGACTAGTTTTTGCCCGTGCCTACGGCACGGTGTTACAGTATTTGGCCCGTACCTACGGCACGGTGTTACAGAATTAAATTATTTTATTTTTTAATTAAATGATGCCCGTGCCTACGGCACGGCACGGTGTTACAGAATTAAATGATTTTATTTTTTAATTAAATGATGCCCGTGCCTACGGCACGATGTTACAGTATTTGGCCCGTGCCTACGGCACGGTGTTACAAAATTAAATGATTTTATTTTAACTTTCTATTTTTTATTTGAAAATTTTGACCATTTCCATCAATCAATTCACTCTCTTTCCTCCAATTACCAATGAAATGATCTGAGCCGTTAATTAAGCCACATAAAGAGAGCCGTTGGATGCACTCTCTTTCCTCCAACACCATTGTGCTTTATAATATAGATATATATATAAAATAAATATTTGATGAAATTAAAATTTGGCAAAAAGGGGGACCTTTGATTCTGACAAGATTCCACTCCCCACCACAGACGTTACGTTTCCACCGACAAAACGTGTTTTGTTCCTCCTCCTCTTCCGTTAATCTTCAAACACATTACGCATCTGTAAACATTAAACCTTAATTAACGAACACAATAATTATATTATTATTATTATTATTATTATTATTGTTATTATTATTATTATTAATTAACTCATGAATCATCCTTCCATCCATACATTTAATTTGAGCTCACGCTTCTTTCTTTTTCTTCTTCTAATCATTGTTCACAATTTTTTTTTTAAATAAAAATAAAAATAAAAATGTTTACGATTAAAGAAAAAGTAACGGAGAAGCTATCTCGTCTCTTCGCTGATTCCCCCAATAATTCCGTTTCTTCTCCCTCCGACGATCCTCAGGTACTTTTTTTTTAAAAAAATTTGATTCGGCGATCTCTTCTTTTCATTCTTTTTTTTTTTTTTTACGTAATTGAGCTTTATTATTTTAATTTCTTAGATCTGGTGATTTTAGACAATGTAGATTATGAGAAGCTGAATTTATTCTTGATCTAAATATTTGCGAGAGCGTAGAGAGACATTCACGTGGTGTGTGTGTGTTTTTTTAACGGAAATATTGTTAAATTAATTAATTAATTTTTTTTTTTTAAAAAAAACTTCAATTTGCTGCAAAATTATTTATGCATAAAATTCTGTCTATATTAGCTTTTTGAAAATAGTTTCGTACTGCTACAGTTAGAAATTTGGTTTTAAGGCCTAAACACATTTAGAATTTGATATTTGAGAAGCGAAAATTAAGCCATCATTTTGTTTCTAACAATTTAATATCTCGGTGGTTATTATGACATGATTTGTTTCATCAGTGGGGTTAATTAGAGTCTTAAACTTGCTTTTTTGTAAGTAACAAAACAACACAATTTAAGTCAAATAAATGCAAAAGAAACTCGTATATGTACATGCATATACATAATGCATTTGCTTTCTGCATATGGATGTGCTCATTTATTTCGTATTTCATTTTAGTTAAGTGGTCATTTTCTTTTCCTTTTTGGATAATACAATAAAAAAACTTTGAACTTTTGAAGTTTGTTTTACTTATCTTTCCCTAGTTTTCATATATTACAGTGCAAGAGATGTTGTCTGTTTTACTGGTAGTGATTTTTAAATGTGCAGGTCAGGTCATACTCTAAAGGGGGGAAATATTTGACATCGTTTTTTTCCTACATTAACCCTTTGTCGAGCTCTGATGGATCTAAAACAAGCCAACAACACCCTGAACTTAAACACCTTCAATCATTTCCTTGTAGACGAATTAGTGAAGATTTTGATCAGCAAAATGAACCCGTAGACATCTTTCAAGAATGCAGCACAGCATCTACCCCAGTTATCTTGAATAATCAAAATAGTCCATTCAGCACGAATAAGCAATGTAGTCCAGTTAGTGCCAACGATGATGACAAGGACTGTGCAAGTGGAGGTGGGAGTGGGAGTAGTAGTGATTCTGATGCATATGCAGAAGCAACTGACCTACCTAGTCCGGCAAAGCTTTTAACAAATCTCACAGAAGACTCTGCTTTTATTACTTCAGAATTATATGAATTCTTGCTGTCATCCATCCCAAATCTTGTCAAAGGCTGCCAATGGGTTTTGTTGTATAGGTAAGTCATGCTAAAACTGAGGTTTTGTGAAATTGGCCATGTTCAATAATATAAACCTTTATACAGTATTAATTCTTTTGAATGAAGGGCAGTACTTTGAAACATGGTACATCGCTCCGTACTCTTATTCGCAAGAGTGCTGACCTTTCTGGCCATTGCTTGTTGGTACGTCAATGCCTCTATTTTCTGCGTTATCATAACTAACTGAATAATGTGGTTATTTGAAAGTTTTTATTAATTGGAGATGCACATTTTCTTGTGAAATATATAGATTGTTGGAGATAGGCAAGGTGCTGTATTTGGCGGGATGCTAGAATGCCCCTTGAAACCCACCCCGAAGAGAAAGTATCAAGTAAGTTAACATATAAACCTAATAGACATTGCATTTGCTCATGAGGATTCCTCTGCTCTTTTGCATGCTTGGTGTGTTCTCCCAACTGCTATCTTTATTTAGATTACAATCTTGCGAAACATCTTTACCGTTTTTCCCCTGATTTGATGATAGGGGACAAACCAAACATTTGTATTCACAACAATATATGGTGAACCAAGGCTCTTTCGGCCTACCGGTAATTATTTTCATCTACTTATTTGCTTAATGCTTATTCTTTTTCCAAGGCTTTTCAGAAGTACATAATATATGGACAAGCATATATAAATTATAATCAATCATCTAACATTATGGTAATTGGTGGAACACAACATTGAAATATGTTCTTCTAGAAGATATGGTTAGTTCTCTTGCATAAAGCAGTAGGATGTCCATAATGTCCATTGCTATCTTAGTCACTTTTCATAACTCTATCTCACCAGGTGTTCGTTTATGACACGCCCTTTTCATTGGCCATGTATTGAATGAGTATCTATCATGCCATGTATTTAGAGTCAAATTAACATATTCGTGGAAGCTTGCGGAATTTATATCAAGTTATACTGATAGTTTCGTAAGCAGGGATCAGGGTGTGTTTATACCTGTAGTTGACTCAAGGCCTGGCATGTAGTCTGAAATTGTTCCTCATATCCACCCTCGTTATCGGTACCATTGAAAATATTTTTAACTTAAAAATGGGGTAGAGAACTTATTGAGAGTAGAATTGTTCATCCAAAAGACTCAAACCTTGTAAATAAACCCTGCTTATATATAAAATATAAATTTAATTAACATTTTTCAATTGATAGCCAAGGGGTAGAGCAAATTATTATTTGTGGCATTGATACTAAAATTGAGATGTGATAAAATTTTGTTATTCAATCTTGGACAAATAGGCAACCTAAAATGTAAGGATTGCAAATTGTACCTATAGTAGGATGAGCTTTGAAACTGGTTTATGAAGTGTTGTTGGTTACGATGTGAACTCATGCATATCCACTTCTTATGAGCTGAATGTTGTGAGGGCTCTATAATGTATTTTGCAACAATTTTGATCCTTGATTCAAGTAAATTTGAAGTCTATGCTACTATTTCGATGTTAAAAGCTGTGCAGATACTTCATCTTTTCCATTTTGCTGTTTAGCATTTAAGCATGATGCAATCCATGGTTATTCTCTTGTTCCATGTGATTTTAGTTCATATCAGTATCCTATATATCTATTTTTATGTTGTATCTAACAATCTTGGTCAATTCAGTTTACGACTTGCGAACAGCATGCCTTGAGGCTTTCATTCCTGATTTTATGTCTATTTTACCTACAATCACAAGGGAAACTCATTTGTGCTGGTTGATTTAGTTTTAAGATTTATGTACTTGCATTTCACAGAAAGATAGAAAATAAATGAAGGTTTCCTTCATGTTCTTAAGCTAATGTTGTCTCATATTTGTGGAAATAGGTGCCAATCGATATTACTACATGTGTTTGAATGATTTGCTGGCATTCGGTGGAGGTGGCAAATTTGCTTTGTGCTTGGATGGAGATCTGTAAGTTAAATTTTCGAAAGTTCCCATTTTGAAGTTTGCTCCATTTTTTTATTTTTATTTTTCCAGGCGGATAAGTTCTTATAGATTCCTTTTGTCTCGATTACCGTCTTTGTTTCAAAAAGGTTAAGTGGAACTAGTGGAGCTTGTGACACATTTGGGAACTTATGCTTGGCTCACAACGAAGATTTCGAGTTAAAGAATGTTGAGGTAAGTTCATGATTTGTACTCAGAATTTATGTGGCACTTGGAGCGATTGCTATAACTTTTGCCTTGTCTATGTTAACATTCATTGTATTTCTTTCATCTTGCGCAGCTTTGGGGTTTTTCTCATACATCTCAGTACCTTACCTAACGCAAGGTTGAGATGCTCATGCTTCAATCACCGGTATTTTTTCAAAAACATTAGCAGACTTATTTGTTCAATATGTATTTATCATCAAGCCCTCCCTTTTCACACAGGGGGCACTCATAGTACATGTAACGCTCAGTTGCTCTCTTGCTAAGTAGTTGGGTTTTGAATAATGCTCATACAATTATAGGATTAAGAGTCAGTTTAGGGATACTACTTAGATTTCAAAAAAAAAAAAAAAAAAAAAAAAAAAAAAAAAAAACGTTGAGAAAGTACTTTTACTATGATTTTAAGCACTCCCAAATGAGCTCTAATTTTTTTTTTTATCTCTGTGATGATCTGCGTATTTCAAATATTACATGCAAGGTAGGAGCAAAAGCACTATTTATTTTTTGGCAAGCTTTGGGAAGTTTCCACCACGATTTTGTTATTATGTTTTTTTTTTTGTTCTTGCAATGAGGATTTCCCCCCCTCTTTTTTTTTTTAAAAAAAAAGTCTAGCTAAGGATGAGAAATTTTACTCACTAAACATCAACATGGAACTCAGGTATAAATATTTCTCAGATATGGTTATACTTTAGATATTGATCAATCAATTAATTAGTTAAAGTTGGTGATTTAATTAGAAATGTGATTAGAGTAACTTATCAAAGGAAAAAAAAAATTTGAAGAAATTGGCAAATTGATTCTCAAAAACCTATGAACGTACCTCCCCAATGCCCATTAAATTTTCCATATAATCGAAACCTCGAGAACAAATTTTGGTACTCTATACAAGTTTCGTTTCCATTCGTAATAATTAATATTAGATTTTGTACGCAATACCTATTGAATTATCAAAGCTTAACAACAACAATAATAGTACACTTTCAAAAAAAAAAAAAAAACAATAATAGTACAAAATAAATGAGAAAATTGTTATGGAAGTTTCAACAGTGAAAGTGATACAAAAGATTGGTGGTAAAGAAACAAGAGATCCCATTTTTGTTACCCTCGATCGAATCCAAGACCGAGTCTACAACGCACTGCTTCAAGCACTCTACAGTCCTATTATGAATAGAGAAAAATGAACCAGAACTAGCACCGATACCATTTGCTTCATCAACCGAACAAACAACACTACTGATGGCTGGAAAAAATGGCAGTGCCTGCCCACATCTCAAATTGGTTAAATTTTTGGATGCTCTACGACTCTAATGGAGCATCATCGCCAGGCAGACCAAATACGCGGAGGTTGCGGTCCATTGATCCTACAGCAATGTATTTTGCATCTGCACCAAACCTCACACAAGTTGTCTTGCCTGCAATCAGACCATATTGCATTAGTATCCATCAAATTCAAGGACTATCTATACAACAGGAGGCCACCAAAAAAAAAAAAAAAAAAGTATAAATAGCGACATGAAAGAATCAGTACCTGTGCCGGATAAATCAGGAAAAGTTTTGATACAATTCCAATCTGCTTTAACACTGGCCACTTGGTAGACTCTGCAGAAGCACGCAACTTATCAATATCAAATGCAAAGAGCTAGCTACAAATGAACTGAAAGTATGAAATACTCACGGGTAATTGTTCTGTGCAATTTCATCAATTATATGATATATTAAAAAAATATATTCGGGCTCATTTTGTATTAGAAACACGTGTATAATGTATACACAAGACTAGTTGTCCTATATCCAAAGCACTACCTTATATCTGCACTTGCAACTGCGAGGTAAGATCCACTATGGTCGAAATCCACTGCAAGAACAAGAAATCAAGCCCTATTAGACATAGTTATGACATATATTTAGGAGGTAAAATAAGT
The DNA here is from genome assembly GCA_019454045.1 of Zanthoxylum bungeanum. NCBI lineage: Eukaryota > Viridiplantae > Streptophyta > Magnoliopsida > Sapindales > Rutaceae > Zanthoxylum > Zanthoxylum bungeanum. The sequence goes on along the minus strand of SKCR01040136.1, from coordinate 35,508 downwards.
AGTGAAAAAATTTTGTGCTCTTTCCAACATTGAACAAAATAGAGATGACAAGGATTAATGATAAACTACTGATCCCAAAAGCAAGCTAAAACTTATCCAAAGAGTATTGAATGAGTTTTCCACAGAGAGCATATAAATTATTCCATGGCAAAGAAAAGACAGCTAAGAAGCAAAAAGTGTCATACTAAACATATACCTGAGTTGGTAGGTGTTTCAGAATCAGGAGATTCAAATGACCGGAAGTTCTTCAATTTACGCAGGTCCCACAGCTTCACACCATCATGGGCTGCCGTCTGTCCAGTTTAGACATTTTAGTCGGATCATGAGATGTCAGATCCTATATACACTACTTATTCTAACAGTTAAACACATACCGCAAGATAATATCCATTTTCTGAGAAAGTTATGGCCGTTACTGCCCCAACATGTCCATCAAATTTCGCCACATTAGCCTATAATAGCCCATAGAAGAAATTAAAGAAAGCATTGCAGATAAATTTAAACACACGAGGATGCATCAGATAATTTCACTACCTGACTTTTCACATCCCAAATCTTAACAAGAGCTTCTGATGTGCCCGTTCCAAGGATGAGACCATCTGGATGAAAAGCTGCGGATGTATAACCCTCCGGTCTACCCTCAGTTCCGGCATCTGAAACCTGCAGAAGAAAATATTATTCTACTTGTCCATAGGTGGAGGAAAATAAATTTTTCTTTACAACGTGTTTATTTCTTTGTTACTTTCAATCAGTTTAGAAAAAAATCATATGTTAAATCAGTGTTCTAAAAGATGGTCTAGGCGGCGCTGACCGTCTCAATTTGGAGGAAAACGGTAACCTAAACCTAGGCAGTTATCGACAGAAATTTAGCTTCGATCGGCGCGTGACCACCAGAAATGGAATGTCCAGCAACTTCTGAACAGAATGGACTGGCGTGTGCTTTGATCGGCGGCACAAGCCGGCAACCGCCATCGGAGCCACCGTCAACGGCTGCCAGAAACTATAAAACCCTGTCTCTAACCTTAATTGAACCTAACTTTCCAAACCCTAAACCTAATTGACCTCAATTTGTCAAATCCGAAGTCCTAACCCTAATTAATAATTTAATATCAATTTACTAAATCCAAACCCTAAACCTAATTGAACCCAAATTATTAAACCTAATTAAAATATTTTGAATAAAAAATAAAACCACCTAGCGCTGCCTAAGCCCGTCCGTCTAGGCGCCGCTAGGCCTAGGCGCTCCCCTACCGTACGCCTAGAGCCTAGCGTTTTTTTATAACCATGTGTTAATTTGACCATTAAATTTCTGAAGTTTGAGACACTGATACCATTCCTTTCAAAATTTAGTAACACAAATTAATTCTCTCCCCTCCAAAGGCTTTTCTATCCTCATCCTTCTTCCCCTCATTTATGGAAGCATTAGTTTTGTGGGCTTGGACCAATGGCAAACCCCATTTTCCTTCCCTCTAATTTCTGTCTTTCCAACTGAAAGGGAGAAATGGTCTCTCCATCCACCCCCTTTCCATCCAGCCTGTTTTGCTCCATCAAGTTTAACACCAACCAAACAAGTGAAAATACATAAAAAACAAAAAAAGTCACTGTTTCTAATAGCATTTTGGAATAGGTGACTTGAAACCATCAATGAAATATAATATGTAGAATCAGTTTGGTTCAAAGTTCAAACTCTATTAAAAGAACAAAAAGAAAACAAGGAGATGGAGAGAGAGACATTCGGACCTGTGCCAAGCATAAACCAGACGAAAGATCATAAAAGCACCAGGTATTATCAAGAGAAGCGGTCACAAAGTAGTTGTTCGTGGCATGGACAGTAACAGCTTGCACCTGAGACATATCATTTTACATTACAATATGGCACACTAACCATATTAGTGGTCTACAACCAGCAAGAAAAGCACTAAATAATATAATAAGCGAACAAAAAGCAACTTTAAACTAGACTAATCACCGCTAATCTGACAAGTTTCGCCTTAAGTCATGACGACCTCAAAAAATAGGCACTTGGACTTGGTCATCAAGAAATTAAGGATATCAAATATTTTACAATGTACAACAATATTTCACTCAACAAAAAAATAGTTCAAATTTTCCAACATTTAGCAACGGTAACTCAAATTCTAATACTATGGCCAAGATTAACATGTGAAATCATATGCGGATGCTACAAAATTCACTGGTTATAAAGATTTAAACATGCTTAAAATGACATATTTACCTCAGCAGTATGATCATTCAAAATGTGCTTACAGTCATAATTTCCATCTTCAGACCCTTGCCACACTCGAACAGTCTGCAGTGTGAAGAAACATATCAAATTTGAGAGAAACTAAATCCAAAGTGGAGGACGAAATATTTGACATTTGCGGATTAAACTCGCAATTACGCTTAAATTCTAATATAAAAGTACACGCATACAGAAAGAAAAGATGCAAACACCAACACTGAGAAATATACGAGCATTAATCATACTTGTTTAGACATAAGTTACATAGTCTTCTGGACTAGCAACAGCCATCAAAACAGTCCAACATATATCGTCTAATGTAGAATACATCGGTATGCAATGTCAAGCTGAAGTTCTCAATCGTGACATGTTCACACCTTACAATCCAGCATATCGCAGAGCTGAAAGGTGTGTGTAGAGCCAAAATCACCAATAAAAAAAGTAGAAGCGGAAAGGTGAGGGTAAATGAACCTCACTTCCTCAAAGTTTCATGTATCAATAATAAACAATAGATAAACACATTGTTTAAAAAATCGGTTAAGGCGGCCGCGTCGCGGCGACGGCGCGTTGAGGCGGCCACCTCTTTCGGTTTTTCAATTTATCATAAACAGAACTTCCACTTTATATTTGAATAGCCTGTACCATCTCCTCATAATATTCAGTCTAGATTTTTCATAACAAATGATTCAGAACCATCAAATGTAAAGCTTGCATAATATTAAATTCATATGACCACAAATAAACGAGGCATGAAATCTGAGGCTGATAAAGTTGAGCATGACCTACCCTATCAGCTGAGCCCGTTAAGAACAGATCACCTTGTGTGACAAATTTGACACTAGTAATCTAGCAAACAAACAATGTGTGATCAGACAAGAAAATTTAAACATAAAACCCCAAAAAATGAAAGGGAAAAAGAAGAAACCTTCTTAGAGTGACCGCTCAGGGTAGATACGATCTGTCCTGATGGCCGATCGAAAATTACAGCATTGGTATCAACTCCCCCAGTTGCAATGACATCCTGATAATCAGGAAAATTGAAAATAAGTCAGAATCTTTAACTACGGCAGTAAAACTATAAATGAGTCATGATTGAATAACATCTAGCCTATATTATAAATTATAATGCATAAACTGCAGATTTTCCATTAAATTGTCTATAAACCATATCAATATCCAGATCCATAAACTTATATTGAAACACACCTTGGAGTTATGGATATCAAGAGAAACAATGCCAGGTTTGCTAGTTTTGTGAAGAGGATGACTAGAAAGCTGGGTATACCTCTCCAAAGCATCAATGGGAGCCAAAGTTGGAGGAATCTGAAAAGAAAAAAGGCATTGAAATTAGAAAAGAAAAAAAAACTACTAATAAACCGAAATTAAAGATCACTGGATAATATTGGATAAAAGATCTGAAATGAACTTAAATCAGTTTTCTACTTTTCTTGTCTAAAATGCCGAGCAGGAAAAATAGATGAGACATTACGAATCAAACAAAGAAAGCATAACCAATAACACTTAAGTCAGTATAATTATCCACATGAACAACAGTACCTGCCGCTTTTTCCGCTGCTGTGAAAGAGCCGCATTACATTCTGTCAGCTCAGCAATAATGGCAGGAGAAATTCCAGCACGTATTTTCTTTCCACCAGGGCCCAAATCCTCATCCTCGGTAGCTGGATATTGAATGAGATAATATAAATAAGTAAAAGGTAAATATGACATATAATGAAACAGAAGTAAACTTAAAAGTATACTGAAGAAAGAACCTCTTTTCCCATTGCTAAGAGCAGTATTTGATGTAACTGCAGTTGATGCTGCAGGCATTATCTGTCTTTCAGATTGCGCAAGTAATGACCTTGCTTCATCCCTTTCCTTCTTAAGTCTAGCAATCACACGACAAGCAGCATCATGCTGGGGACAAACCGACAAATCAATATGCTAAGGTCAGTAAGCCGCTGAAATGATAATTTTATTACTTTGTGACTAAAGTCCAACACAAGAACACATAAAAGGTAAATGTGTAATCTTCTTTTCTTTTCTTTGCTCAACATGCATTTTCTTGACAACTGCATTTAAAAGAGATAGCAGCAAGCCTGTAAACTAATTATCTATAAAATCAAATTATGTAGCAGCTAAAACTCGTATTCCCATTATCTTCAGCTAGCACAATACAGTACATGCATCAATTTCATCAAACAAATGATGAATAAATGCCTTAATCCCCATATAGGGAGATAATATGAGAATTAAACTTTATCAGGCATAACCTAAGTAGCTTACCTGGTACAACGCATGACTTAGCTCCTGCCTTGCCGTATGAAGTTGTTGCTCCAAAGCAAAATTAGAAAGCATCAAACCATCCCATTCCTACAATTAGACAAACAACATAAATGACAAGAAATATAATAAAAATTCAGGAAATAAAATGTAAAATTTAGTATCGATTAAGAAAGAGAATTTTAAGAAGAGTCGCTAAGCAATCAGCAATACTACAGTAAAAAACTGGTAAAAGGAAAATAAATAATGTTTACGTGATTATCATTATGTATAAAAGAAGCATTCATTTTTCAGGAAAAAAATCACAGAACAATGGATCTCACAGACAAAAACTGAGGATAGCTATAACTTAAGTATTTGGGCAACGAAATATATGGGTAAACAATGGCAGATTGTGAGTTTCATGGAAAGAAAAAGATCAAAATAAAAATCAGAGCTTATTTGGCAACAAACCAGCAACATGGTAAAACACAAGTTTATGGAACATATGAAGTCAAAAGTCAAATTCTTTTAAGTAATAAATAAAACCACCTTTCAAAAAAACGTTTAATAAAGCAGCAGGCAGAAGGTAATATATCAGAAACACATACATTTTGGAACATTCCAAGCATCCCAGGAATGCTAGCAGCTGTTAATGGTCTGGGCTTCACAATCTGCACCGCAATCCATTAAGCAAAAAAATAAATTAGCAAGCAAGAGTACATGAAATAATGATGACAAGAACTTCAAACAACATTAGCAACAGCAAGAATCAATGCCGAGCCTACCTTGCCTGTTTTGATTGGAACAATATCATCCATCGTAAGTGGTTCCCCTGTTATAGGGCATTTCCCATAATCCTAATACAAAACAAGAAACAGTGCACATACACTCTATCAAATGTATAGTCAAAATGCGATCCAGATATCGTGTAAATCAAACCATAAATCAATTCATAAAGTAAAAATCAAATTAAAATATTTTTTCTATTGCGAGTCAGAAACCGAAACTGAAACCCTAGAATTTAAGTTTTTTTTTTTTAAAAAAAAAAAAAAAGTCAAAGAGGAAAAAAAAAGCATACTGATATGTGTCTCTCGATTAAGCGCTTCTCGAAGAGTAAACCTGAGTTCTTCGAAACGACGGGCTCTTCCGGCACCTCGCCGGAGACTGTACGGACGAACAAAAAAGCAAGAAATTAGATCATGAAACGGTGCGTTTTAACCCCAAAAAAAAACAAAGAGAAAGAGAAATGGATAGAAAGTTACTTGAGCAGTTCATTGTGGCAGTGAGAATGCTCTAGTTGCTTGAGTTGACTCGCGGAGAAGCGAAACGACACTGCTTTATTAGGATTTTATTTGATTTGCTAGAAGAATGAAATGAAGCAGCAACAGAGGCAGCAGTGGGAGTAGAAAGAGAGCAAGGGAGACGAGAGCTTGTTGATATTTATTAGGGATGCGTAAATACTAAATAGTACCAAAACGACAGACCGTTTTCAGCTTTTTAGGCCTCGGGCTTGGTTTTGGGTTTGGATTTGGTTTTGGGTTGGGCTTGGTTTTGGGTTTGGATTCTTGTTTAAAATACAATTATCAGTTGGATCACAAATAGCAGTATTTCGCACTATTACTTTTTAATGCGAGTTTCCTCTAGCAGCTTCTATTTGAAGGGTCTTGTATAACTCTCTTTTTTTTTTTTTTTTTTTAATATTAAAAACTCTTTTCGAACTTTTTAAATGGTGTATGATTTTATTTAGAATAGAGTTTTTGATAATTTTAAAAAAAAAAATTTGTCTATACTTGGGAGTAGAGGTTGATTTTTTTTTTAAAAAAAATTAAATGATCTAGAATGCACTTATTTTATTTTACAACATTAAATCATTTTTTTATATCACATTTTAAAAAAAATTGTCAAATAATTTTAAAATTTTTAATAAAAAAATTCATTCACAACCAAACATACACACATATATATATTTTTATCAAAAGTTCTATTTCTAAAATCTCTACTATTAAAAGTTTCATTTGAAAAAATATAAAACTTTTCAAAATAGAGTTTTTGAGGGCGGAAAAATTAGGTGTTTGGTTGCCGATAATAATTTTTATTTTAAAAAAATAAAGTATTCTAATGGGCAAATTGTGTTATGAAAGAAATGATATAATGTCGTGAAATAAAATAAGGGTATTTTAAATAATTTAATTTTTTTAAAAAATCTTTCAAACCTCTATTCCAATAAATCTGAATTATAAATTTGTAAAATAATAACATTTTTAATTTTCAAAAACTCCACTCTAAATACAAACAAATACCACCAAATTTTTAAATTAAAAAAAAAACGCATTTTGTATTTTAAAAATACCAAACCGTCATTCAGAAGTGGTTCTATACAACACTATTTCCCGCAATTTTTTTCTTATCAAACTTCCGCTCTATTTTATTTCAGTCTTTATACTTTTTTTTTTTTTTTTTTTATTTAAAATCTCTTCATAAGTATTAGGATTCTTTTTAGTTAATTCACAAAAAGATGAACTATTATTCTACATTTATCATCATGAATATTAGTGTTCGTGCCACTAAAGATACTTCAAACAGACGTAAGCTAATATATATGTTTCCTTAAATGAGTATATATGTCTTCTTAAATATTATTGAGGTATTTCTAAAAAAATAATATTATTGAGGTAGATATGTGTTAATAGAAAGAATTTGTGTTGTTGTATAATCAGAGTCGGCCCTTACCGTAGACGGACTAGGCAGTTCGTTTATAGCCCTTGATTTTTTTTTACTACAACCTACAAATAATTAATGGTTATGGGTCGTAAATTCTTTTTATTATAATATTTTTCTATGTTTAGGGACGTTAAAATATAAAAATTATCTTGGGCCCCGAAGATATCATGGTCGGCCTTAGGTATAATAAAATTGATCTAAGATAGTTTCTATATATTATTAATTGAAATTAAATATAAGTAAACTTCTAATTATAAAGATTAAAAAAATAATAACAAAAGAGTTAAAGAGAGCATTGAGAGTACTAAAATTAAAGCCCTTGTTGTACAAACTTTAGAGTAATTCTACTGTCTTAAAAGTATTATCGCATGTTTTTGTGTTTTTGAAATTTAGATTTTTTTTAATCTTAAACTTTTTATATCAACTTTATCATGGAGCAATTTGGATATTTGACCAAAAATAAACCGGGTTTGTTTAAAATATATATATGGTCCCAATGGACGTAATTTGGTGGTGTAGGGTTCATGATCTCACATTGAGATCGTGAGTTCGAATCCAGTGAATACGTTTCTTGTAAGAGTCTGAGACAACCGGGGATTTTACCTGTTCCGCTTAAGTTCAGAATGGATGGTTTGACGGTGGGGTTTCCAACGATTTCAAAAAAAAAATGAAAATTATTTAACCAAGACACATAATAAGTCAGATCTTTGTTGAAATATTTGGAAGAAAATCGTTCCTCACTAATACAAATTGAGTGACTCAAGTCATATTTGGATCCGACGTATTTCCAACTCTTTACTACTTTTATTAGAACACAAATCTTATTCACAAGAGGCCTAATGTCACCAATTGAATAAAGATGGCATAGTGGTTCCAACTATCCATATATACTCAATATAATCAAGTAATGACCATGCTAACATATACCCCTACTTAGAAATCTTTGAAGATACACAAAATCAAACTATTCATTTTCTTCTCACAAAAGCACTAACTAAAGGCAGAACAAATAATAACTTTGTGATTTTGGAGAAGATAGAATAATTCCCTTCAAACGTATCACCTTATAGCTTTCTAATTTCTTTGAAAAAAAAAAAAGGGTATAGGGCCTTAACCATATAAGAAAGAACACAATAGGGACATAGACATGAATATATCTATGTAAAAAAATTTAAATGCTAAGTTATAAGTGTATAGTTGCACATGAGTTTGTCTCAAATTTATTTGTGTATTGTTTCATATCTCCATTAATTCCCCAAACAAGTTGATTCTCAATTCCAATTTCATGTCAATCTTAAGCATATATGTTTATTGCATCAATTCTTTGGTCTTTAATTAACCTTAGGTACAATTGCAATTTATAAAGGAAATACATACTTAGTAATCAGAAAACAATGGAGATATATATGCCTATATACTATGCATTTAATACAAGTAAGTTTTAAGTTCTTCAACCTGATCTTTTGGGTTTTAAAGAAATGAATCTGGTTCTAGATGTCGTGTGATGTGACATGGATCTCATTGAACGGATAATAATTTTGTACGTTTTTAAATTCACCATAAATTTTACCATTCACATACTAAGAATCTGGTTGTGAGTATTTAAAATCATATTAAAAATATGTTATCGAGGATAAAAATATTTAAAATAGTTGATATTCATATATGATTGATCAATCCGAAAATTTACCCTCAAAGAAATAAAAATATATATATTACCATAACACATGTGGAGAGATTAAACCATCGACCTTAACAATGAGACGAGGAGGTTTGTAAGGCTATATCAAAAAATTGTCATAGATGTTGTTCATTTTTTTACTAATGTGTGACAGTAGAATATAATCGATCCAAATTCATAATCTCAAGACAAATTAAGGTCTCTTTTAGTTTTCATGGTATCATTGCAATAAATAATCTATATATATAGAATCTGCAACATGCATGTGACTAGGTTTAATGAAAAAAAAAGGCCATTGCCAAACTTGATACTCGTATATGATTGATCCTTAAGTCCTCTCATTGATAGGAACCGAATATGTTTCATACATATCTTCAAGAGAGTCGTATTTTAGTTTAACATAATCTTCGATTCCAATATTATGATATTTTTTTCATTACATATCTTCTATGAATACGTAACAAGATAAAGGAATTTTAGCCAAAACAGGCAAAATGGAAGCTGTCTAGAAGGGAATTTGAAATGCCAAAATAGGAGTAAAATTTGGTATAAATGAAAGAAATAATTTGATTGGAATAGCATATTTAATTTATATCAAATTCAGTTAGGTGGGTGAGGCAAGCACAAGACATGTTGATGAGGCTGCTGTGTCCTCTGTGCAATGAATGAAAAAGTTCTCAGCGGGCGTGATTTGATGGTACATGATTTAAGATCCGACTTTCAGGTTTTGGATTCGAATCCAGTGATGCGTTTCTTGTAAGAATATGAGACAATTTGAGATTTTACATGTTTCGCTTAAGTTCGGGTCTGATGATTTATAACGTTTCCAAAAAAACAATAATAAATTAAACCTAGCTAGCTAGTCTATCAAAGTGTAAGAAAATCTCTTAATATTTATATATAAATGTATGAGAGATAAGTCTCTTAGAAGTGCCTTGTGGGAAATGCTCAAAGATGAAGGGACATATCCTATAAATTAAAAGGATGCATCTCTAAGCCTTTAAAAGCATTAGAAAAATGTATAACACTTAGGAGGATTACATCATAAACTAAATTGTGCCTATAAAGACACTCATCCATGCCTATATAAAGAGCTCTTTAGGTTCATTTTAATTCATTCAATTTTGTGGGAAAATATATACATATTAGAGAGTCTAAAAATAAGAGAGAGTTTCCACCATTTTTTTTCAAGTTCAAGTTCTTGGAGAAATGAGTGCCCCTTCAACAAAAAGCACTCAAGTTATCTTGGGAAAACATTAGCCACAAAAAATTCGTAGAGTACCGAGGTGGAGCTAATAAGTTTTTAAAGACAGATGAATCTCGACTTGGTTTAAGTTTTCATCTTTTTCAATAAATTTCAGGTTTTTCCAAGTCTTTGTATTTATGTTTGGTTGCATATTTGATAGTAATAATTTGATTGAATTAAGCATGCTATAAAATAACTAACAACACATATACCGCTCACAATTTTAAAAATTTATTAGGATTTTTGTGTTGTAAAATCTGTCCAGATATACCTGAAGTCAAACAGTCATTGATGTGTTTAAAGCATAAACTACACTTGCATGAAGATATGAGGAAAAAATATATGATTCATGATTGAGTTTGATGGTTGAATTAATCAAACTTATATTTAACGAAAAAACTTGTTTCTCCATGCAAAGTTGGCAAAATAAATCCAAGGATTTTAAAAAAAAAAAAACAATTAAGAGGAAAGACACTTTTTTTTGTGAAAGGGTATTTATCTAATAGGTTTGACTTTTCATTTTGAATTGATAATTCAAATGAAAACTCAAATGTTGTGATCAAAAATGTAATTTATTAGAGGCGATTTTTGTATTTTAAAAAAATAATTATTATTATTACTAGTGAATGAAAGGTTTACGTCATGTCATTATTAGTAGAAGGGAAATTTTTTTACACAAATGAAAACAAAATTTTAAGACAGAGAATTAAAGGGGAAAAAATGTACATCATGTTTGGAAACTCAATTGGCATGTGATGTAATTGTGACTTTTTGAACTTCTGTTATGCAACACTATTCTATTTTTTAAAGTATTGTGTTGATGGTGTTTTTTAAGCACTATGATATTTAAGCAGCACGACATGGGTAAAAGAGTAAATTCCCTTCTTTGTCAAGATCATTAATACCGACCCGACCACATGAGTTAGGGGCCGAGCACTTTATGATCGGTAACCGAGCACTTGGGTTCAGATGACCGGGCATTATCAGATCGACAGCAGCATTCTCAGTTCAAAGGACTATCATGACCGACCACATGAAGACCGGGAATATGGCGGGATATGCTCCAGAGGATAAGTTATCCTACTTTCATGGGGAAAACTGATGAGTCAGAGTCCTAGTAGGATAAAGAAAGTAAATGTAGTTTTAATTAGGAATCCTTATGGGAAAAGGGAATAGTTTTGACTAGGATTCTTTATGGGAAAAGGAAATTGTTTCAACTAGGAAATTCTTGTACAAATAGGCATATGATTTCTACATTATTATAAATAGAAGGGTAGAGTGTGCATAAGGGGCAGAAGTTAAAAAAATAAAAAAGGTTGAGAGCATTGGGAGTTGAGATCAGAATCAAGAGGAAGATCACTACGATCAAAGCTTGTAAACACAAGAGATATCAGAGAAGCATATCTCAGTAATAAAAGTATCATCCTTTTTGCGCCGTGGACGTAGGTCGGACCAAGATCCGCCGAACCACGTTAAATCTCTTTTGTCGATTGGTGTGTTTTTCCGTCTCTTGCTAAATTTGCTTTTGGTCCCCCATAAACCAAACAAATTCACCGTTGAAGGAGGATTACCTCGGAGGTGATATTCCAATATTACCCCGAGACCAAAATCAGCCGTCAACAGTTGGCGCCGTCTGTGGGGAATCCTACAAAAAGCAACTCGCGTAGTAAGACAATGGCGGAAGGCGGAAACCAACAATCATCAGGGAGCTCGGCTGCAGATTGGACGGAGAAGATCGAGGAAAACCTTAGGAAAGAAAGGGAGGAAAAACAAACTCTGCTAAAAGCCATAGTAGACCGGTTAGAAAAGATGGAAGGAACACACGACGGAAAGTTCGAGGCCGGGACTAGCCGACGAAGGAACGAAACAGCAGAGGGAAAAAGAATTGTCGATACAAGTGAGGACGACAGACCCCGGAGGAGGGGTCCCTACAAGGTAAGATCTGTGGTGGTGCTGAGAGATTCCCAGACCGAGGACATGTGGGAGGAAGATGAGGACAAATCGTCACCAGACTCCTCCTATGATGGCCCTCACAACACTAGGAGAAGAAGGAAATAATATGACGAAAAAGAACGGGAAGATACCGAGCCTGAGAGGCACCACTCCCAAGATAAAAGAAAGAAAGGAAACCGCAGGAGGCGGTATGGAACCAAAGACAGCAGCATGAAATCTTGGTTACGGGAGGAGCTAGCCAAATGGGGAGTATGCCCCAAAACCGATACAGCAGATGCTCGAGACGACGAGGTTGAATCTCCCTTCACATAAGAAATAAGGTCGGTAAAATTCCCAAGACGTTTCAACATGCCATCCATGACGCCCTACAAAGGCCATTCAGATCCAAAGTCCCATATTGAAAGTTTTGTCCTATTAATGGAGGTCCAAGGAGTAGTAGGGGATGCCGTTTGCAAAGTTTTCCCTCTAACCTTGGGAGGATCTGCCATTCTGTGGTTCAGAAGTCTAGCCTCAGGGAGCATCGGAAGCTTCGCGCAACTCAGGAAGTCATTTGTTCGGCACTTCAAAGGGGCATGCGTCCCAAAGAAAATGGTGGGAGAATTGAGACTGATGAAGCAGGGGGATGATGAGCCCCTGAGGAATTTTATTGAAAGGTACAACAATTTGGTGCTCGAGGTCGGAGCGTACGAGTCATCCGAAGCGCTAGAAAGTCTCAAGGGAGGTCTGAAGGTCGGGAAGTTGTGGACTCACCTGAGGATTCAAGACGTATCGGATTATGCCACTGCCCTGGAGTTGGCCAGGAAGTTTATCTTAATAGAGGAAGAGAAAAAGATTGTCCGGGGAGTAGACACCCGAAAGGCTAAGATACTCAGGTCAGACAATCAGTGGGATTCGATCAGAAATTTGAGGAGACCGGTCCCGGAGCAGAAGAAACTCAGAACGACACCTCCGAGTAGTAATGTTCAAGAGATAAAGTCATCTGTCCAAGTCAACCGTGTCGCGGGGAGGACAGTATACACCCCCCTGAACAAACCTATGGCCCAGATAGTTCGGGAAATCCAGAATAAAGGTCTGTTGGCCGAGCCTAATTTGAGGAGGTTCCCTATTGAGGAGGGAAATAGTAGGGCTTACTGTATCTACCATAACGTAAAGGGACATACCACGAATGGGTGCAAAGACCTGCGTGAGCAGGTGGAAGACTTGGTGAAAGAAGGCTATCTCAGTGAGTACATAGACCATTCGGTTTTTGAGGACGACCAAGTTGATAGCGAAAGTCATCCGGTCGGATGCGTGGAATGCTGAGATGCAGAGATGACGTATTAAGAAGAGCCTTACTTGTAGTGACCCTTGCAGAGTTGCAAGAAAGACAACGGATCCCAAAAATGTGAGTAAAACTTCTTATGTCTTAGGCTGACATTTATTTATGCTTGTTTGTTGTGGCCCACACAATGATTTTGATATTTGTTTTAAGGCTCGGGTCTGCTCGTGTACCGCCGAGTCCGTTTTGTTGATGTTTATTTCCGGCTCGGGTCTGCTCTTGTACCGCCGAGACCGATGTTTCTTTCCGACTCGGGTCTGCTCTTGTACCACCGAGATCGATGTTTATTTCCGGCTCGGGTCTACTCTTGTACCGCCGAGACCGATGTTTCTTTCCGACTCGGGTCTGCTCTTGTACCGCCGAGATCGATGTTTATTTTCGGCTCGGGTCTGCTCTTGTACCGCCGAGATCGATGTTACTTTCCGGCTCGGGTCTGCTGTTACTTTCCGGTTCGGGTCTGCTCTTGTACCGCCGAGGCCACTTGTTTATTCGGCTCGGGGCTGGATTTCGTTCCGCCGAGGCCACCTGTTTATTCGGCTCGGGGCTGGATTTCATTCCGCTGAGGCCGCTTGGTTATTCGGCTCGGGGCTGGATTTCATTCCGCCGAGGCCGCTTGGTTATTCAACTCGGGGTCGGGTTATGTCCCACCGAGTCGGCTTCTGTAGATTGGGGATGTAATATTCCCCCAGAGCCAAGTCTTTCTTTCAGCTCGGGGTCGGGTTATGTCCCACCGAGTCGGCTTCTGTAGACTGGGGATGTATCATTCCCCCAGAGCCAAGTCTTTCTTTTAGCTCGGGGTCGGGTTACGTCCCACCGAGTCGGCTTCTGTAGACTGGGGATGTAATATTCCCCCAGAGCCAAGTCTTTCTTTTAGGTCGGGTTACGTCCCACCGAGCCGTCCTCTATTAGTCTGGGGATGTGACATTCCCCCAGAACTAAATGTTCTTCTCAGCTCGTGGTCGGGTTACGTCCCACCGAGTCGATCGTCATCAGCATAAGGGCAAAGCATTTGCTCCACGGGTAGATATCGGGATCCTCGTTGACTGAGCACATGAAGGTGGCAGGAAAGACCAGATTTGCAGCCAAGACATTTTTCTCTGCTGTTCCTGGAGTGACCACCGACGGATTCATGGGCACATCATCTTTTTTTATAGTTCCCGGCATCAACTCGTAAACTCGTTGTTACCGAGAACTATAGGATAGATGTTGATGCTGTTTTTAAGCACTATGATATTTAAGGAGTACGACAAGGGAAAAAAGGTAATTCCCTTCTCAGTCGAAATCATTAATGCCGACCCGGCCACATGAGTGAGGAGCCGAGCACTTTATGATCGGTAACCCGACCACTTAAAGATCGGATGACCGGGCAATTATCAGGTCGACAGCACACTCTCAGTACAAAAGACTATCATGACCGACCACATGAAGACCGGGAATATGGCGGGATATGCTCCAGAGGATAAGTTATCCTACTTTCATGGGGAAAACTGATGAGTCAGAGTCCTAGTAGGTTAAAGAAAGTAAATGTAGTTTTAATTAGGAATCCTTATGGGAAAAGGGAATAGTTTTGACTATGATTCTTTATGGGAAAAGGAAATTGTTTCAACTAGGAAATTCTTGTACAAATAGGAATATGATTTCTACACTATTATAAATAGAAGGGTAGAGTGTGCATAAGGGGGACAAGTTGGAGGACAAAAAAATGGAGATCAAGATCATTACGATCAGACTTGTAAACAAAAGAGAGAGCTGAGAAGCGTATTGAGTAATAAAAAGTATCATCCTGTTCTTGTCCGTGGACGTAGGTCGGATCCAAAATCCACCGAACCACGTTAAATCTCTTTGTCGATTGGTGTGTTTATCTGTCTTTTGCTAAGTTTGCCTTTGGTTCCCCATAACCAAACAAATTCACTATTGAGGGAGGATTAGTCTCGGGAGTGATATTCCCATATTGCCCCTGAGACCAAAATCAGCCGTCAACAGTTGGCGCCGTCTGTGGGGAATCCTACAAAAAGCAACTCGCGTAGTAAGACAATGGCGGAAGGCGGAAACCAACAATCATCAGGGAGCTCGGCTGCAGATTGGATGGAGAAGATCGAGGAAAACCTTAGGAAATAAAGGGAGGAAAACCAAACTCTGCTAAAAGCCATAGTAGACGGTTAGAAAAGATGGAGGAACACACGACGGAAAGTTCGAGGCCGGGACTAGCCGACGAAGGAACGAAACAGCAGAGGGAAAAAGAATTATCGATACAAGTGAAGACGACAGACCCCAGAGGAGGGGTCCCTACAGGGTAAGATCTGTGGTGGTGCAGAGAGATTCCCAGACCGAGGACATGTGGGAGGAAGAGGAGGACAAATCGTCACCAGACTCCTCCTATGATGGCTCTCACAACACTAGGAGAAGAAGGAAAGAATATGACGAAAAAGAACGGGAAGATACCGAGCTTGAGAGGCACCACTCCCAAGATAACAGAAAGAAAGGAAACCGCAGGAGGCGGCATGGAACCAAAGACAGCAGCATGAAATCTTGGTTATGGGAGGAGCTAGCCAAATGGGGAGTATGCCCCAAAACCGATACAGCAGATGCTCGAGACGACGAGGTTGAATCTCCCTTCACAGAAGAAATAAGGTGGTAAAATTCCCAAGACGTTTCAACATTCCATCCATGACGCCCTACAAAGGCCATTCAGATCCAAAGTCCCATATTGAAAGTTTTGTCCTATTAATGGAGGTCCAAGGAGTAGTAGGGGATGCCGTTTGCAAAGTTTTCCCTCTAACCTTGGGAGGATCTGCCATTCTGTGGTTCAGAAGTCTAGCCTCAGGGAGCATCGGAAGCTTCGCGCAACTCAGGAAGTCATTTGTTCGGCACTTCAAAGGGGCATGCGTCCCAAAGAAAATGATTGGAGAATTGAGACTGATGAAGTAGGGGGATGATGAGCCCCTGAGGAATTTTATTGAAAGGTACCACAATTTGGTGCTCGAGGTCGGAGCGTACGAGTCATCTGAAGCGCTAGAAAGTCTCAAGGGAGGTCTGAAGGTCGGGAAGTTGTGGACTCACCTGAGGATTCAAGACGTATCGGATTATGCCACTGCCTTGGAGTTGGCCAGGAAGTTTATCTTAATAGAGGAGGAGAAAAAGATTGTCCGTGGAATAGACACCTGAAAGACTAAGATACTCAGGTCAGATAATCAGTGGGATTCAATCAGAAAATTGAGGAGACCAATCCCGGAGCAGAAGAAACTCAGACTGACACCTCCGAGTAGTCATGCTCAAGAGATAAAGTCACCTGTCCAAGTCAACCGTGTCGCGGGGAGGACATTATACACCCCCCTGAACAAACCTATGGCCCAGATAGTTCGGGAAATCCAGAATAAAGGTCTGTTGGCCGAGCCTAATTTGAAGAGGTTACCTATTGAGGAGAGAAATAGTAGGGCTTATTGTATCTACCATAACATAAAGGGACATACCACGAATGGGTGCAGAGACCTGCGTGAGCAGGTGGAAGACTTGGTGAAAGAAGGCTATCTCAGTGAGTACATAGACCATTCGGTTTTTTAGGACGACCAAGTTGATAGCGAAAGTCATCCGGTCGGATGCGTGGAATGCTGAGATGCAGAGAGGACGTATTAAGAAGAGCCTTACTTGTAGTGACCCTTGTAGAGTTGCAAGAAAGACAACGGATCCCAAAAATATGAGTAAAACTTCTTCTGTCTTAGGCTGACATTTATTTATGCTTGTTTGTTGTGGCCCACACAATGATTTTGATATTTGTTTTACGGCTCGGGTCTGCTCTTGTACCGCCGAGTCCGTTTTGTTGATATTTGTTTTACGGCTCGGGTCTGCTCTTGTACCGCCGAGTCCATTTTGTTGATATTTGTTTTACGGCTCGGTCTGCTCTTGTACCGCGAGTCCATTTTGTTGATATTTGTTTTACGGCTCGGGTCTGCTCTTGTACCGCCGAGTCCGTTTTGTTGATATTTGTTTTACGGCTCGGGTCTGCTCTTGTACCGCCGAGTCCGTTTTGTTGATATTTTTTTTACGGCTCGGGTCTGCTCTTGTACCGTAGAGATCGATGTTCCTTCCGGCTCGGGTCTGCTCTTGTACCGCCGAGACCGATGTTTCTTTCTGACTCGGGTCTGCTCTTGTACCGCCGAGATCGATGTTTATTCGGCTCGGGGCTGAATTTCGTTCTGCCGAGGCCGCTTGGTTATTCGGCTCGGGGCTGGACTTCGTTCTGCCGAGGCCACTTGTTTATTCGGTTCGGGGCTGTTTCGTTCCGTCGAGGCCGCTTGGTTATTCAGCTTGGGGCTGGATTTCGTTCCGCCGAGGCCGCTTGTTTATTCGGCTCGGGGCTGGATTTCATTCCGCCGAGGCCGCTTGGTTTTCGGCTCGGGGCTGGATTTCGTTCCGTCGAAGTCGCTTGGTTATTCGGCTCAGGGTTGGATTTCGTTCCTCCGAGGCCACTTTTTTTTCGGCTCGGGGCTGGATTTCATTCCGTCGAGGCCGCTTGGTTTATTCAGCTTGGGGTCGGGTTACGTCCCACCGAGTCGACTTCTTTGGACTGGGGATGTAACATTCCCCCAGAACCAAGTCTTTCTTTTAGCTCGGGGTCGGGTTACGTCCCACCGAGTCGGCTTCTTTGGACTGGGGATGTAACATTCCCCCAGAACCAAGTCTTTCTTTTAGCTCGGGGTCGGGTTACGTCCCACCGAGTCGGCTCCTTTGGATTGGGGATGTAACATTCCCCCAGGAAATTGTTTCAACTAGGAAATTCTTGTACAAATAGGAATATGATTTCTACACTATTATAAATAGAAGGGTAGAGTGTGCATAAGGGGCAGAAGTTAAAAAAAGAAAAAAGGTTGAGAGCATTGGGAGTTGAGATCAGAATCAAGAGGAAGATCACTACGATCAAAGCTTGTAAACACAAGAGATATCAGAGAAGCATATCTCAGTAATAAAAGTATCATCCTTTTTGCGCCCGTGGACGTAGGTCGGACCAAGATCCGCCGAACCACGTTAAATCTCTTTTGTCGATTGGTGTGTTTTTTCGTCTCTTGCTAAATTTGCTTTTGGTCCCCCATAAACCAAACAAATTCACCGTTGAAGGAGGATTACCTCGGAGGTGATATTCCCATATTAACCCGAGACCAAAATCAGCCGTCAACATATTGAAATTCAATTTAAAGGGTGTGAGAGAAATTGTAAACTTTAGATATAAACATAATTTTCAGGGAAGTTATTAGAATTCAACTAGCCACAGTATATATAAATAATATTTACTATAATATTTTTTTTTTTTTTGAATTTTAATGTGTTGTATGAGTACCTAAAAATATATATTTAAGTAGAGTAACATCTTGCACATTTGATTCTTGACTTGATATGTATAACAAACTGTTTTGTTTAATTAATTTAAGAAAAATCATATAATGAACAATTTAAACTTGGTTATTATAAATTTAAGTTAATTAAAATATTTTCAATTATCACATATCAACACAAAAAAAAAAAATTGGTTGTTTATTATACTATGGATTAAGAATTAAAGTATAACACTAAGATTGAATGCCTGAGATTTTCTACTGAGAAAGTGATTATGGGAATTATGTTACCAAGGCGATAAAAGCCTCAGTGGGCAGGGACTTAAGTGATTACACCGGACCCCCTTCGTCCTCTGAGAATTTTCTTTTATTTCACTTCATAATAAAAAACCTTAATCATAAATCAAGGACTTGTGTTACTTGGTACTATTGTCCAAGATCAACAAGTTGACTCTTAGTGTAACACTTAAACAAGATCATATGGTTGATCGTTGTGTGATTTGTCTTTTATAAACTTATTGATTACTGTTTCATTTCCAGTTACATATTGTCAGTGGAAATAACACAGTATCGGTCACTCATGGAGAGAAACCAGATAAGTTTGGTGGAGCAAACTTCAAACAATGACAGAGGAAAATGTTGTTCTACCTAACAACACTGCAGTTGGCTAAGTATCTCAAAGATCCTCCAGATCTTGTGGAGGGAGAAACAGAAACAGCCAAGCAACTGCGAGATAAGACGTGGTCGTCAGACGACTTCTATTGCAAGAACTATCTTTTGGGAGGGCTTGATAATATCTTGTACAATGTGTACCAAGGCATGACTTCTGCGAAAATTCTTTGGGAATCTCTCGAGAATAAATACAAAACATAGGATATCGGACAAATTTTTTTTTATCATGGGTAGGTTCCTGGACTACAAAATGGTAGATTCAAGAACGGTAATGTCTCAGTTGAGTGAACTACATTTGATCATTCATGAAATATTGGATGAAGGGAAACTCTGCGAGACGTTTCAAGTTGCCAAAATCATTGAAAAATTGCCTCCAGCATGCAAAGAGTTCAGGAGCTATCTGAAACACAAAAAGAAGCAGATGATTGGAGTTTGATTGAGGATCGAAGAGGACAACAGGAAGTCCGAGAAGGCTAGCTACAAGACTATAGAGTCTAAGGCCAACATCGTCGATGGTGGAAAATGTAGCAAAATGAGAAATAACAGTGGAGCTGATTCTTCCCAAGTAAACAAGAAATTCAGGGGGAAGTGCTACATCTGTGGGAAAAGCGGTCACATGACAAAGGAGTGCAGAAATAAGAAGTCTCGGGACAAGGGCAAGAAAAAGAAAAATGAGGCTCATGTCACTGAGGATGATAGCTGACTGATGAGATCTCAGAGATGAATCTCTCAGCAGTTGTGATAGAAGCCAACTTGGTTGGAAATCCGAGAGAATGATGGGTAGACACTGAGGCTACTCGTCATATCTGTGCTGATAACAAGATGTTTTCCTCGTATCAGAAGGTTGATGGTGGCGATCATCTGACAATTGGAAACTCGTCTACCTCTGAGTGGTTGGACAAGACACAATGGTTCTGAAGATGACATATGGGAAAAAGCTTACATTGAAGAATGTTTTGTATGTTCCTGATATTCAGAAGAACTTGGTCTCGGGTTCACTCCTTAGCAAGAATGGTTTCAAGCTTGTATTTATTTCTGATAAATTTGTACTGACCAAGAATGATGTCTATATAGGAAAATGATACATCACTGAGGGCCTTTTCAAGTTCAATGTAATGACTGTCAATCGACACAGTGCTAATAATAAAGCTACATCTTTCGTTTATATTATTGAGTCACAAAATATATGGCATGAGAGGTTAAGACATGTTAATTATGATAGAATATATAAATTAATTAACATGGACGCCTTATACCTAAATTTATAATTGATAACCAACATAAATGTGAGGCATGTGTTGAAGCAAAAATCAATAGAGCATCATTTCATTCCATAGAACGAAGTTCTGAACCCTTGAAACTTGTACACTCTGATGTGTGTGATATGATTATTATGCAAACAAGAGGCGGTAAAAAGTACTAGGTTACTTTTATCGATGATAGTATAAGATTCTGTTATGTGTATTTACTGAGGAGAAAAGATGGAGCTATTGAGAGCTTTATACACTTAAGAATGAGTTTGAAAATCAACTTGGCAAGAAAATCAAAAGAATCAGGAGTGATAAAGGAGGTGAATATGTGTCACCATTCGGTGAATATTGTTCCAATCATGAAATTATTCACGAAGCTACTGCTCTTTATTTGCCTCAACAGAACGAGATTGTGAAACGTAAAAATCGAATATTGAAGGAAATGATGAATGCCATATTGACAAGCTCTGGTTTACCCCATAACTTATGTTGGGAAGCCTTGCTTTTGCAAACTACGTTCTGAACAAACTACCTCATAGAAGATTGGATAAGACACCATATGAATTGTGGAAAGGTCACATACCTTCCTATAACTATATGAAAGTGTGGGGGAGTCTCGCCAAAGTGATGGTTTCTAAACCTAAGAAGGTTAGAATATGACTCAAGACTGTTGATTGTATATTCATTGGATATGCTCACAACAGTAGTGCGTATCGATTCTTGATACATAAGTCTGAAATTTCTGACGTCAATCCAAATATGATAATTGAGTCAAAGAATGCGACATTCTTTGAAAAGACATTTCGTTATAAGGAAAGATAAAGAACAGAGTCTCTCAAAAGAACTATTGATATTATTAAAGACAATGATCAAGTTGACCAAGAATCAGATTAACATGAAAATATTGAGGAAAATGAACCTAGATGTAGCAAAAGAGCTAAAACGTCTAAGTCATTTGGACCTGATTTTCTGACATACTTGTTAGAAAATGAGCCTCAAAGTTATAAAGAAGCAATGTCTTCTTCAGAGGCACATTTCTGGAAAGAGGCTATCAATATTGAGATTGATTCCATCCTTCAAAATCATACTTGGGAGTTGGTTGATCTTCCTCCAGGTTGTAAGCCGCTAGGCTACAAATGGATTTTCAAATGAAAGATGAAGCTGGATGGATCAATAGATAAGTATAAGGCAAGACTTGTCATAAAAGGTTATGGACAAAAAGAAGACATTGATTACTTTGATACTTATTCACCAGTGACTCGTATCACATCAATAAGAATGTTTATAGCCATAACAGCTATATTTGGTCTTGAAATACATCAAATGGATGTGAAGATGACATTCTTAAATGGTGAACTAGATGAAGAAATTTACATGGAACAACTAGAAGGTTTCAATATTCCTGGACAAGAATAGAAGGTGTAAAAACTTGTAAAATCCTTATA
The DNA here is from genome assembly GCA_019454045.1 of Zanthoxylum bungeanum. NCBI lineage: Eukaryota > Viridiplantae > Streptophyta > Magnoliopsida > Sapindales > Rutaceae > Zanthoxylum > Zanthoxylum bungeanum. The sequence goes on along the minus strand of SKCR01040136.1, from coordinate 13,385 downwards.
TGGATTAAAATGAGCGCATAAACAATGATATGAAAAATTTGACAAAAAAATATTGTCAAGTGGGTTCAAAATCAATGAGTGTGATAAGTGTGTATACACTAAATCAACTCAAAAATGATATGTCATTGTGTGTCTCTACGTAGAAGATATGCCGATAATTAGTAGCAATCATGAGATGATTCGGTCTACCAAGAAAGTATTGACCAACAAATTTGATATGAAAGATTTAGGAGTAGCTGATGTGATCTTAGGAATTAAGATTTCCCGAACATCAGATGGATATATATTATCACATACTCATTATGTTGAGAAGATACTTGAGAAATATAATAAATGAGATCTAAATGTGGCTAGAACTCATGTGGACCTAACTCTTCATCTATCAAAGAATACTGGCTCAAGTGTATCGCAATTAGACTATTAGAGAATTATCGATAGTCTGATGTATCTCACAAATTACACACGACCTGATATCGCTCAAGCTGTAAACATGCTTAACAGATATACTAGTAATCCAAGACATAACCACTGGAAAGTCATAGTAAGAGTTTCGAGGTATCTGAGAGAAACTTCAATATATGGTCTGCATTATACAAGATATCCTGCTGTTCTAGAGGGATACAACGATGCTAACTGGATATCTGATACAGTGGATTCCAAATCTATGAGTGAATTTATTATCACACTTGGTGGTGCAGTCGTGTCATGAAAATCGTCGAGGCAAACGTGTATTGCCCGGTCTACTATGGAATCAGATTTCATAGCATTAGAAAAAACAACGGAAGAAACGAAATGACTTTGAAATTTCCTAGAGGATATTCCAAATTGGCCCAAACCAGTGCCAGCGATAAGCATATATTGGGTGGTTAATCGACTATTGGGAGAGCCCAAAATACAATGTATAATGGTAAGTCTCGACATATACATCGCAAACATAATACCATACGACAATTGCTCTCAAGTGGCATAATTTCGATAGATAATGTCAAATCAAAGGAAAACCTAGCGAATCCACTTACTGAAGGTTTACCTAGAGAGCAAATTGAGAAGTCATCGATGGGAATGGGCTTGAAGCCTATAAATTAAAAATTGTCACTGTGGATGAGAATGAGCTTGAAGCCTATAAATTAAGAATTGTCACTGTGGAAATCGAACCTAGCTGACTGGAGATCCCAAGATCTAGGTTCAAAAGGGACAACTGAAATTTTTTACAATTCAAACCAAGCACTGTAGAGTTCTATACTATTTCCCATTCATGTAATGACGTAGAGTGTTGTCTGTCAAGGTTATGATAAGCTAAGGTTTTTAATGATCGCTATATTAGGAGAAGAGTCCTAATTGGGGTAAAAGCAAATTATCATTTTATAGTAGATCACATATTTCAAGTAAGAAGTGATACCGCTTTCATGAGAATTTTTAAAGGCTAAATTCCTTAAAGTACTTGATGAATCCATGACCGATGATCATGACTGAACTGAACACAACCGTAGAACAGGAAATGGTCCAAGTGAAGCTGTGTGTTAGCAATTGTCTTGGTTTACACCAACGACATAACAATTCAATACTATGGGTCACTGGTTTGCCAAGTAAATCTGATTGTTATTTACTAGGGAAGGTTCAAAGCGAAACCTATCTATTCCGATGCAATTTTATTTCATGGAAACTATCTTCAGTGTTTGCATTAATATTAAGAGAATTGTGGGGGATTGTAAGAAATTCTTTATATATGTATGTGTGTGTGTGTGTGTGTAAGAGATGTATGTCACTTAGAAGTGCATTATGGGAAAGGCTCAAAGATGAATTGACATATCCTCTAAATTAAAAAGATGCATCTCTAGGCCTTTAAAAGCATTAGGATATGGTATAACCCTTAGGAGAGTTACACCCTAAACCAAATGGTGCCTATAAAGACACACATTCATGCCTATATAAAGAGGTCTTTAGGTTCTTTTTAATTCATTCAATTTTGTGGGAAAATATAAACATATTAGAGAGTCTAAAAATAAGATAGAGTTTCCACCATTTTTTCAAGTTCAAATTCTTGGAGAAATGATTGCCCCTTCAACAAAAAGCAACCGAGTTATCCTGAGAGAACATTAGCCACAAGAAATTCGTAGAGTACCGAGGTGGGTCTAATAAATTTTTAAGGACAGAGGAATCTCGGCTTGGTTTGAGTTTTCATCTTCTTCAACAAATTTCAAGTTTTCCCAAGTCTTTATATTTATGTTTGATTACATATTTGGTAGTAATAATTTGATTGAATTAAACATGTTATAAAATAATTAACAACACATATACCGCTCACACAATTTGAAGCCAGTTAAATTTTTTTAGTTTTGAGAGATTTATTCTGCTTTGATTTTGTGTTGCCCTTTTGTCGGGAGAAAACATTAATGGTGCGTTTACGTACTCGTAATCGGAATGAGATGGAATCAGAATGAGATGGAATCGGAATGAGTTGGAATGAGAATGGTAAATCGGAATCAGAATAAGTTGTTTACTTAACTGTATGAATCAAGATCGGAATGAAGCAATATTATCATTGATGTGTTTACTTTGTCCAGTAATCGGAATGAATTGTTAAAAAGTTACAAAAATACCCTTAGTTATAATTATATATTAATTTATTATTTATTAATTTTTATTAATTTTTACTGTATAAATTACTCGATGTTAAATTAATTTTTATTAAAATATTAAATATTATTTTATTATTAATTATTGATTATTGATTAATAGTTTTTTTTATTATACATTATTTAAGTATTAATTATTATTACTTACTTAATTAATTATTAATGTATTAATTATTAAAATATTAATATATATTCTTTTATTAAATTATTATTTTATTAAAATAGTAAATAATTTTTTTATTAATTATTGATTATTATTAATACATTTTATTTATTATTTATAAATTAATATTAATTAATTATCTTAGGGATAATATTGTAATTTCCTATCAATAATGGAAATGAGAATCTCATTCTCATGGGGGTGGTGGGAATGAGATTCTCTATTCCTCTATTCTTATTACCCTTAAGTAAACATACCATAAGGCTTGAATTTCAAGCCGTATAAAACATTAAGTCTTAGGAGCCGCTGCTTCACAATTACAAGTCACTTTCTTTTTACTTTGTGGATAACCCATTCAATTTCTTTGTTAGGTTTTCACATAAATTTACAACTAAGAATAAAAACTCTAATTTCGGCTCCAATTATGTAAATATAATACTTCTGTAACCTATAACGTCATTTTTTAATGATCCCAATTTTTAAATACTACTAATATAATGATAACTCTAACTTACCTACAACGTCATATTTTAATGCTCGAACTTTTTAAATGCTACCAAAATACTTTTATTTAATATATATATATCTATATTATAAAGCACAATGGTGTTGGAGGAAAGAGAGTGCATCCAACGGCTCTCTTTATGTGGCTTAATTAACGGCTCAGATCATTTCATTGGTAATTGGAGGAAAGAGAGTGAATTGATTGATGGAAATGGTCAAAATTTTCAAATTTTCAAATAAAAAAATAGAAAGTTAAAATAAAATCATTTAATTTTGTAACAACGTGTCGTAGGCACGGGCCAAATACTGTAACACCGTGCCGTAGGCACGGGCATCATTTAATTAAAAAATAAAATCATTTAACTCTGTAACACCGTGCCGTGCCGTAGGCACGGGCATTATTTAATTAAAAAATAAAATAATTTAATTCTGTAACACTGTGCCGTAGGTACGGGCCAAATACTGTAACACCGTGCCGTAGGCACGGGCAAAAACTAGTATATATATATATGGGGGATTGAGTTAGTATACACTCATAAAGTGGTTCTTTATTCTCAAGTATAAGAGTGTCGAAATAATAAAATAACCCGGTAAGTTGGGGGTCGATCCACATAAAATAAATTTAGTAAAATAAAATAGTAATTTGAGTGAAAAGAAAAAATTGAATTGTTTGAAGTGATTGACAATTTTAAATTGAACTGCAATAATAAATTCGAATGTTGGGGTTAGGAGATCAACTCTTAATATTTCAAATATAGAGAAATCTTGCTTTTATGATATATAAATTGTCATTATTACCCAGTTAATTTACTTCAGGAATTAATTATGCCAAAACATATAAAATCAGCCATAAAGGCGGTAATAACTTCGGACTATAACAAGTCCAGTTAGGTACTCAATTATGCCAAATAAATAAAACTAGTCATAAAGGCGGTAACAAAATTTGTCAATAATTAATCCAGATTTAAATTAAATATTAGTCTTCAGATTACAATTCATATATCATAATATAAGTAAGATTAATTTATATTCTCATATTTAGAGTTTCAACCTTTATCCCAGCAGAATAGAATTAACTACTCATGATGTGAATAAAAACTTGTATAATTTTATTACTGAAAGAAAAAAAATGTTACAAGAATAATAAAACACACAAGACACTTCTTCCAAATTCTTCAAGAGAGAAAATGAAAGAAGCATGAAACAAATGAAATGTGAGCATCTCTATTTATAGTAGAAATACTCATCTCTTAATTATTAATTACAACTTTACAAATCAAATACAAACAATAAACTTTTACTATTTTTTTTTTCTTTTTCCTTTTTTGACTTATTTATTTTTTTTGATCATTTTGCAAACATTTGTCACAATCCACCTAAAGTGGATTATGACATTTCAACTTTTACTTTTTTTATTTTTTTAAACTTTATTTTCTAAAATTACCGATTTTTTGGACTTGAAAAATGTCATTTTCATATTATTACGTGTACAAAAAAAAACAATATATCTGCAAAATAATAAGGTTAATTATAGAATTTGGATCCATTATTGATATGTGCTGTAATAAGTTTTTCAAAATCTTTTGACACGTTTGTTTCAATAGTAATATACATTTAAGATTAATTTATATTTAAATTATTATCTAATAACTATCAATCATACTTTATTTATAAAAAAATTCAATATAAAACTTAACTCAATACTGAATTCAATTCCCTAATTATATCAACCTAAAAGTTTTTTTTGATTCTCTCCGTGTATTCTTTCAAAGAAAATTAAGTTTGATTCCAAATAATATGAATTTATAATATAGTATTCTAAGCACATCCATATCCTGTTAGGAGAATATAATATATATATATATATATATATATATATATATTTTTTTTTTTTTTTAAAAAAAGAAAAAAAGAATGACATAGACAGTTTAGTTTTGAACATGGAAACTAATTTTTGGAATAATAAAGGTACTGCATTTACTTCATGTAATGGCATTTTGAACCTGGAATTCCCTACAAGCAATAGCGACAAGCAATCTCTATACCTAAGAGGGGGGGTGAATTGGGTTATTGCTATAAATGCGGAATTATAAAATCTTTACCGATTTTAAGCTCTTACTACCAAATAGGCTTTAAGGCAATTTTCTCTATTCCAATTAATAGCCTATATGCAAGTTTTCTACTAAATACATAAATATAAATAAACTTGCAAATAGTAAAAGTATAGGGAAAGATAAATACGACACCGTGATTTATAGTGGTTCGGCCAAACGTGCCTACGTCCACTCCCCCAAGCCTCGCTTGAAGATTTCCACTAAAATCGAGTTTCCGTGGTTCACTCGCAACCAAAAATTTTCCGCAAAAGCACACTTCAAACCTTTTTTACACTTTTGAGTTTTGTTCGTAGACGCACTCACAACCTTTACACTTTACCCAAATGATGAGATTTCACAACCACAAGTGTTTTGTTTAAAGAAGATTTGAAACACACTTGGGCACTTACAAATGTTAAGAAGATTGTGTAAGTTGCAAACTCAAGTGTTCTAAGCTCACTACAAAATATGTGAAGGTGTAGTGTGTGTGAGCTTGTATGAGTGTTTAAGTAAATGAAGGTTTAAGACACTCTTGTATTTGCCTTGGTAGATATGTATGAAGGTTTTCCAAATCTCTAACCAAATGCAAATGAGTTGGGGTCATATTTATAATAAAATGCAAAGCATTCCCCAACTTACAGCGCGACCGGTATGGAGACCGGTATGCCGGTTTAGGTTTCCAACGGATACTAACGGCTATATTACCGTTGCACAAGGGTCCGTTAGGCCGGTATAGAAACCGGTATGAGGACCGGTATGATCCGTGCCGGTTCCAGTGTGCGCACAAAAAAGAGCCTGACCGGTATGGATACCGGTTTATGGCTTGCCGATTCCAGTGTGTGCACAAAGAAGAGCCTGACCGGTATGGTCACCGGTATATAGACCGGTTTAGGGCTTGCCGGTTCCAGTGAGCATGCGAAACAGAGCATGACACCGGTATGCATACCGGTAAGGGACCGGTATACCGGCCTCAGGCCAAAATGCACGGTAATGAAGGTTTTAAAGTATTTTGTCATGATCCTAATGCATCTAAGTGAATGTGCATGATTCCTATGAGCTTAGGCACTTGAATATTACAATCCACATTACAATTTAAATCATAAGCTAAGACTTCACAATATATTCTTCAATTTGCCGCAAGTCTTCACATTCTCGCTCTTCACCCCATATGCTTCGACACTTTTTATATTACCTCGTGTTTGCGCGTCGAAATCTTCTTTCTCATTGACGTCATCAAAATCCATTACAAGATTATGCGACCAAGTCGCTAACAGAACCCCCTATTCAAACTTTGATGTGGGGACACATTCAGAAAGTCTCAATTTTATAGATTGATTAATAAGGATTATGAGCTTCAATTATTTCAAGCTTCTTCTAGCTCTCTATTTCATTAACCCTCCAATTCATCATTCTGTTTAATTAATTTAATTAATATCTTTTCATTTTTTTAATCATTAAAAATCATGCACTTGAGGTTCTTATTTTCTACTAATCGAAGTAAAAAAAAAATAAAAAATATTTTCCACACATTTTAGAATATAAATTTATAGACCAAAAAAGAACCTTTTTTTTTATCAAGATTATTGATCTTTCACAATCAGAACATCAGAATTGTAGTTGCAAAGAACAAGAAAAAGACCATTTTTCCCCTCAGAGTTGAATAGCATATTCCAAAATTTGATCAATCATGATATTGTCACTTTAATGGTCCCTGATTTAACTTCATATTTATCCCACTTCTTGGCCAAATTAATTAATTATTAGGTCTATGTTCTACCATGCATGTTCCTTTTATATTATAGCAATAGACAAAATAATCCAAATTTATTTTTTTAACTCTCATACTTTTTTTAGATTTAAACACCAAGTACTGGTCAATCAAAAAAAAACTATTTGAAAATCACTCGGACAAAATCTCAATAGATTTTTCTTTAAACATTTACATATAACACATATCTCTTTTACGAGTCAAATAACTAAATAAAGAGATTGAAAGGCACTCCACCGTGTCCTAAAAAAAATTCTACTATTATTCCACGTATGCTATATATATTCTGCATTAATGATTATGATAACAAACTCTTCTTTATTCTCACTTTCGTTCAAAGTTGTTCAATCCAATTGATACTATTCAAATTCCAATATGATTATCCTGAGCTGTAGGTTAAGTTTTTTGCTATGACCAACAAATTAACAGTGTGATTCCAGCAAAAATCTTATCATAATAAAATTATTACAACAACAAAGCTGTTAGGAAGTTTCAACAATCTCATATTTTTTGACTGGTTTTTTTTTTAGTAACAAGTGAGAGAAATTACTGTTAATAAATTGTAAATCCAAATTAGGGCAAAGGCTAAATTGGTAACTTCACTGGAGAATGCAAACGGGTACACGTCCGCGATCGAATTGTTGAAACCGTACAAGAACAGAGAGGCATGGTCAACCGTCAACCTGATTTCTGGTTTGACCTGTATCTCAGCCACGTCATCGCATTACCGCCATGTCACCAATAAAGGGACACGCGTCGAACGCCACGCTGTTTTATGGGGTAACAATAGGCGGCCCGTGAGTGTCGGGTTGATGAAAAGACAAGATGCCAGGCTGGCAAAGACCTGTACGGACAACCTTGAAAATAAAATTAATAATTGGAAGAAAAGAAAAAAAAAAGCTGCTATATATAACTAACTTTTGAAACCCCATTCGTTCCAGTTTATTATTAGCTAATTCTTTTTTTAACGTTTAAATATTTGTCCCTGAAAAAAACAAAACACACACACTAATGCCTCTTCATTATTCTTCTTCTTCTTCTTCTTCTATGTGGGTAACGATAGGCGGCCCGTGAGTATAGGTGCCAGGCTGGCAAAGACCTATATTGAAAATAAGATTAATAATTGAAAAAGAAAAAAAGGCCGCTATATATAACTAACTTTTGAAACCCCATTCGTTTCAGTTTATTATTAGCTAATTCTTTTTTTAACGTTTAAATATTTGTCCCTGAAAAAAACAAAAAACACACACTAATGCCTCTTCATTCTTCTTCTTCTTCTTCTTCTGTGATGTGTCTTGTTGTATGATGGGGTTCAATTCATAGTCTTTGTATTTGAAGCTGAGAAGAAAGTTTGTTCAGTTTTTTGTTTCCTGCGTTTTGAAGATTATTATTATTGAAGGTAATTAATTAAAACTAGGAGGAAGGTGACAAGAGGAAAGATGTTGCAAGACGTGTTTGATCAGCAGCAGCAGCTTTGTATTGTAATTTTCTGAATTTTTGACAACTTATTTATTTATCATGGAAGTAAGTAAGGTACATGCATGGTAGTTTCATTTTCAGTTTTGTATGCATGAGAATTGAAAAATGTTCTTTGTTTTTTTTTTAGGTTTGAAAAGAAAATTATATGAAGAAGAAAGAAAGAAAGAAAAGCATATGAATAAGATGTTCCTGAAAAGTTGATTTTTTATTTTTATTTTTATTTTTATAAATGATTTCTATAATCTTTTTCCTAAAAAAAAAGCTTGTTTTTTACATCTTAAAGCATACACCCTAAAAACCTTACTCATGCAACTTTGTTTTTATTTTTCTTTTAAATCCTCTCTTTACTATATACTTTTTAGCCTTTCATTTCAAAGGTGTCATTTTCATGAAAGTTATTTTTTTAATCACTTCGTTCTTATGTTATTTTATGATTTCAAATAATATATCAAAAGCTCTATATAGTCGACCTCATCCAATGGAAATTTTTTTGTTTAATATGGTTTTAGTTTCAGCAATTCTTTCATTGGTTTCATTTTCATAGCCCAACAAAATCTAAATTAAAATAAAAAATAAAAAAAAAAATTGTGTTGATTAAAACAGAAAAAAAAAATCAACTGACTGTGTGAGTGGAAGAAGCTTGTTTGACAAATATTCATTCCCACAGATTTTTTCAGTCTCGGTGCACTCTAAACTAAAATGTATAATATGCCCACCAAAATGTCATTTTCTTTAAGGCCACCATCTCCATTTTCCAAGTAGCAATCAAAATCAAATCCTGCAAATATTTTCCCTTCAATTCTTTCTTTCTTTCTTTCTTTTTATGTCCCTTTTGATCATTTTGGAATATATTTACAAATGTCTTGTAATGCTTCTTGTTTAAGCTTTTTCCTAATTGTGATTCTTGTAATTACTTAGATATAGCTTTAAGGAGAGGAGACTCTAGCCTAATTAATCAAAAGGAAGAAAGGAAAACAAAAAAAGCACTTCACATGGTTAATATTAATGGGTTCTTTAAGTGCTTTTCAATTCCCTTTGTTTGCTCTAATGTGGCTATTTTCTATAAATTGAACTCAAATAACACACTATAAGTTTCCATTTCTGAAAAATGTTTTTGATTTTTTGCTTGTTTTAGGTACATTTTACTTTATACATGTCACATTGAGCAAAGATACACATCTTTCTACTTAATGCAAAATTCCCAGTATTAGATTTTCTTATATATTTTGCAGGAACTTGTGTGTTTTTTCATCAGTTATAGCCATAAGATTGGTGCCTAGCAACTATACACCCACTGAACTTAGTAGTAATTTTTTCCTCATTAATTAAATTCAGAACGAAAAAATAGAATATTTTTAACTTTCTGATCTTGAATTTTCTTTTTCAAATGATGATGATGGTCAATATATTATAAGAATCAGATTCAAAACCAGTATGAAAAATTTCAAGAATCATGTTTCTGGTATGGCAAATGTAAAGGTGAATGATGACTTATTAATTGCATTTTTTTTTTTTTTTTGAGAGCCTATCTAGCTAGGTATGTTAATTAATTTGATTATCTAAATTAATTAACAATATTGTTTTTTCAATTTTGTGTTGTTACAGGATGATATTTCAAGCCCTATTAGTGCTCAAATATTTGATTTCTGTGATCCTGATTTATTCTCAGAAACTCTTCAGAATTCTGAGGTTACATCTTGCTCAAATGGTTGCTATGAAGACAATTCCAGCTCTTTGCCATCAGAAATAAACAAGTTTAACAACAATAGCTACCAATATAACAACAACAACAATACTAATAACACTAACACTAACAGTAACATACCCACCACCACCACCACCACCAGCGCCGCTGCGGCTAACAACAACAACAACCGTAACAGCAGCAACCTGTCAATAATCTTTGATTCACAAGATGAGATTGACAATGACATCTCTGCCTCCATAGACTTTTCCACATCACCTCAATTTTCAGTAGTTCCTCAGTTCCTCTCAACACAACAATTCCAATTTGACTTCACTTCATCATCATCATCATCATCAATGCAGCTGCAGCCTAATCAAATCCCAATATCTGATCATGCTGTTAATGTTGATCATGGCCTCTCAGTACTGACACAGTACCACCCTCATGAACCTATTAATCCTCTCCTAATTGGCCCTCCTCATATACATATACCCTCCATTTTTGATGAAGATTGCCTCTCCTCTGTCCCTTCTTATGTCCCCTTAAACCCTTCTTCCCCAGCTTCTTGCTCTTTTCTTGGCCCTTACATGCCTGTTTCTGGTTCTATGACTGCTGCATTATCCGCTGACGGTACCGGATTCTTCACCGGAAGCTTACTCAGAGGCTCTGACCTTCATCTACAAGAGCTTGATTTCCAAGGTGATAATGGTGGAATTTTCTGTCAGGATTCTCTGCAGCATGTGTTCAATCCTGGAGACTTGCAGGTACATATATTCATATATATAATGTTACTAAATGTTAGAAAATAAACTTACATAAATGATATGGAGACTAAATATAGACGAAACAGTAATAAAATCATCATCAAAACGATATTTTATTTTGGTTATTTTATTTTATTTTAAATTTTATCCCCATTTTGTTCTCTCCTTGGCATTTTTCTTAAATTTATATAGCAAAAGGAGAATAATTTTCTGATTTTGTTACAAGGCTCTTAGTGGTGAGAGCCAACAAATTGTGGGAGGGGCAGCAAGTGTAACTCCAATAGCATCAGAGATATCAAGTTTGGAAGATTCAACTTTCAAGGTGGGCAAATTATCTATTGAGCAAAGGAAAGAGAAGATTCATAGGTACATGAAGAAAAGAAATGAGAGGAATTTCAGCAAAAAAATCAAGGTACAGTATGTTACCCCCATCCATCAGTATTCATTACTAATATATAAATTGTTACTAAGATTGAGTACATGTAAAATTCCATTAATTTAGAGTTTTTCTGAGAATTTTTAAAATCATATTTAAAATATTTTTCTTAATTTTTTTTCAAAATGTCTTGATAATAAGTTCAAAAGTGACTTAAATCTAATTTGCAGTATGCTTGCCGGAAAACGCTTGCCGATAGCCGGCCTAGAGTTAGAGGAAGGTTTGCTAAGAATGATGATTATGGGGAAACCACTAGAACAGCTTGTGGCATTCATGAAGAGGATGATGATGAAGAAGTAAGTTTTTTAAAATAAAAAAAAATTGTTTGTTACATATTATTATGTTCTTATGACATTAATTTAATTTTGTGTTACAGGTAGTGGTTAAAGAAGAAGAAGAGATGGTTGATTCACCAGATATATTTGCACACATCAGTGGTGTGAATTCATTCAAATGCAACTATTCAATCAATCATGGATATGATTGGTTTCATAACAGAGCATAAAACAAATTTCTACAGTTTTGCAGGGACCCTGTTGCAGTCAGGATTTTACTTCATCCTGGTTTATATTTAAAAATTTGAATAATTGGGGGGTCATTATATATAATTATTATGAATAATTGAGTCAGGAATATATAGAAATTAATAATTAAGTGAAATTACAATGTAATTTTCAGTAGATATATTTATATTTTTTCCTCTTTTTTAAAACTGCCACCCAGCAACTTACTGCGCTGCTGAAACTGAAAGTGCTAGTTTCTAAAAATAATATTAATGTATAGAGAGTTTCCTCATATGTAATTACTTTTCCACAAAAAAACTTGATGGAAACAATTAAAATTATGTTCTACGTCTTCGAGTTAAATGGGTTATCTCTTATATTATAGAGAGCTGAGAGAGGTCAAGCTCACAGGTTACATAAATATGCAGTTAGTAATCAGAAATTTATATTTTGGATTGAGGAATATTCAAAATATGTATCAATGAAGCCTTTTAGCTTTAAAAAAAAATGTTGGCAACAGGACGGATCTAGGTCCAGTTCCCTGGGCAAAAAAAAAAATCGATACCGGTTCTATCTTATTTTTTGGGAGATAAAAAATTTGTTTTGTGTCATCCCACATCCCATTAAATCTCATTTCGTTCCGTTAAAATCATGTCTCTTCCACTAAAATCTAGTCTCATTTAGAATTTCGGGACATTTTTCTCTCATCAATGAGACAAAAAATCGATCTCGATTCCATCTCGCTATTTTTTTGGGACAAAGTATTTATCTCGTCCAATCCCTCATTCCATTAAATTTCATTCCATCTGGTAAAAAAATCCCGTCCAACTTAAAAATCATGGACTTTTTTCCGTCACGTTTTCAAATCGGAAAATAAAATATATCACAAAACTCGTCCGGATCCCAACCCTAGTCCTACATCCCACATGCTAGTAGTGAAGCCAAGCTTCTGAGTTCTGAGGCTTTACGAGGGTGGATTGGCTTTGTCTTTTTGAATTAGGTGCCCAAAAAGCAATAATGTTATTCTAAGTAGATTTTTAATAGAAGATTAATCCATATTAACGTGGACTCGAATTTTGAGCCCAAAATGACGGGCATGCAGTGAAAGGCGACACCCCCGATTTCACACTTCAATTTGCAGGTGAGTAGCTCAACTTTTGTTGATTATTTGGATTTTTTAGAGAATTTGCCATCACCAAGAAGGCAAGAACATTAAAAATAAATAAATAAACAATCTAGGCATAATTTAATTGCCTAATTAAAGCTTTGCATAACCAATGCTTTTTATTTGACTCCCTGACATTCATTCTCTCTTTGCCTGTGCTTCATTTTGCTTTTGCATAACATGGCCC
>SKCR01040135.1:0-62818 GCA_019454045.1 Zanthoxylum bungeanum | reverse complement strand
ACGACTTAAATTCCAAATTAATCGTAACACGTCTCAAAGACCGATTAACATCCAACGTCAATTCAATTAAAGTCCGATGGGCTTTTAATTGATTTCTTAAGGCGTGGACTTTTGGTCAACTCGGATCAAAACGAATAACCAAAATCCAATCCGGGAATTACCCCATAAGTCCATAAATCAATTTAGGCCCATTAGACCCAATTAAACTTTAAAGGTTCATTAAGTCGCATTTGGGCTTTATGGAAGTAGTTTTGAGCCTAATTGGATCCAACCAATTTTGGCCTAAACCAACTTTGTACAACAAAGTCCAACAAACCCAATAACAACTTTAAAAGCCTAAATCCAATTTTAAGGCCCAATTAATTAAATACAAAAATCCAATTTCACATTCAATTAACCTAAAGTGTATTACATGATTAATTACCTAAATTAACATTTCTAAAACATTAATTTATACAATTAATCATGCACAAATTTATTATCACATGTCCAATACATTTAATGAAAAATCAAACCCATTTTACATGCTCAAAGTCTCGGCAATGGTGGGAAATTTATATCTGATTTGGTTTCAATCCAATTAAATCCATAATCGACACAAATCAACATTCCCGAATGATTTCCAATTCATATAATGAACAAAAAATCTAAATTCCAAGACAATAAGGGCTTATACCATTCGGCCACCATAAGCAAATTGGGGAAAATTGTTCCTAACTAATTTTCAACAAATTGATCCAATCAATCCTCAATTAAACATACTTTAAGCATTCTAAATCATCCAATTTCATCAAACATGCTCAAAATCAAGTTTATCCAATTTATTATTTTCGGCCAACATAAACATTTGGGGAAAAAATGTTTCAAACATTAATTCATGAAATTGATCCAATCAATATTCAATTAAACATATATTAAGCATACTCAAACATCCAATTTATTCAAATCATGCTCAAATACAAAATACCCAAATTTTAAGCCTCAAACTTTTCATGCTCAAACCTAGGCTCTTGATGTCATTGTTGGTTTCTAAATTAGGTCCCAAGATCATAACAAGCATGAAAATAATGTGTGAATACATCAAAGGAGATACGGAATACTCACATCGATCGGTTGAGATGAATCGGCAACAAACAAAATCAATTTCTTCCCCTCCAAGGTGCGCCAAGTGAGCAGTCCACTGTCAAGAAATTTCAGTTTTGCTTCATGAATTTGAGCCTCGAACTTGCGTCAAACGATTCCCAGCTCGTGGGTGGGTTTCCCTAACACCTTCGTATAACTCTCGGAGTGCTAGCTCTTGAGTATTTTGCAACAAAAATCACTCAAAAAGGCTCACCATTCACGCCCAAAAAGTGGCAGTTCACTGCCTTTGGGTGTGAACCATGTAGAGAGAAAGAGAATAAAAAATGTGATAAGTTATTACCAAAAGTTGTAAATCATTTAGTTTATATATTTTCCAAAAATATAAAATAATTTACCAATTAATTTAACTTTCAAAAAGTCAAACAAATTGAATGTAATAAGCTTGAGTGTTCCACACTCCAATATCAATGTCCATCAAGTCATATCAAGTCTTTCAAGTTGTCAAGTCACATCACTCAAAGTGACAAGTGATTTGACGCTTGAAGTGACTATCGATTTGACGCTTGATGTGACTAATGATTTGACGCATGATATGACTTGAGTGCCACACTCGAATTCAAAATGCGAATGCGCTCGCAATCACTCTCGGGGTCGGGTTCACTAATTCCTAATTAGCGAATTTTCTGTCGCGTCGTAATTAAATGATTACGCCTTGCGAAATCACTATTCACATCGCTAACGAATTAATTCTAAATTAATTCATTTTTCCGAATTAAAATCCAATTTTAATTCCGCGTCAAAATCCAATTTCGTTTAATATATCGAATATATTAACTTTACCGACTAATTCCAAATTAATCGTTTTCTCTCTTTTAGATGATATTTTATCCCAGATAAAATACCTCCGTAATTAATCCCAGATTTATTTTCTCTCTCATCGAATTAATCCCAGATTAATTAAAGTGCGAGTCATACGTCATCGGTGAATCTTTCGGAAGTGACCCATGAGATCCCCGGATATGTTGGCAGTAAATACGGTTATCGGACTATCCGAATACATACGTACCAAATACTACACTTTACCGATTTACAAGACAAGGTTGGCTTCTAGCAAAGCGTCATGCCTACCCAATTCTCCGAAAATATCCTTATAGGAATATGTGATCTATATCAGGCGTAGTATACATTGTATAGTGCATATCGGTCCAGTATCGGATGGTCACGTGCTAGGCCTCGGGCGGGAGTTGTGTTTGCCCCGTACGAAGCACTTGTCGGATGTCTAGTAACTAGCCTCTATAATCGGATATACATGACCTAGTAATAATAATATCCCGATGGCCGCGCAGTACTTAAGAGCATTAATACCGTATCCTGCGTGACATCATCTCCACTATGACTGGAGTGATACTTCCGTCTTGACATCACACCCAATACTCTACGATTCTCAATATACCCAGTATTGGCGTACACAGAACCGGTTAAAGCCCTGACAACCGTAACCAAAGTATATTGATTGTCGTAAGTATTAGCGGTGTCTCAGGTTAAGACCAAATATACCTACCCTGATGTCGGAATCCCATAGACACACAGTCATACTACCAATGGGATTCCGAGGGGGTCTATCCAGAGCGAAGCTGTTTCCCATACCATCGGTGAAACACAACCACCTATTACATTTGCATGAGTATCCAATACCCAAATATATGAGAACTATGTCGTTGTGTCCTCACAACGCGCACAAGTGTAATACTAGTCTTTTACGTATTTATCGATGGCCAATCTCGATAATACTCTGACTAGGGATATTTAATGATTTATCCTACGTGGACTGATATTGTCTCATATCATTCTCCGTCCAGGAACAAATCATAGGGACCTCTCATCATTTATACATCTAAGGTGATCTAATCACAAATGATAAGAGTGCAATCTCCTTTGTCACATAGTTAATTTGTACAACACCATGATCTGTACAAATAGTGACGGTATGGGTCATAATTGTCCAACACTATCACCTTCGTAAGACTCTTGGTGTGCTAGCACTAAGTATTTTGCCACAAAAACATCATTATCCCCTTCCTCTTGCTCGACATTTCTGGACAGAAAATGAAGAGAGAAAACAGCCCCTCCATGGGCGTGAATGAGAGAAAAGAAAAAGAAGCAAGAGAGAAAGAGTTGGTTAAAGCCATGGATGACCACAACCAAATTATATTGATTGTCGCAAGTATTAGCGGTGCAAGTCTCAAGTTAAGACCAAATATACCTACCCTGATGTCGGACTCCCATAGACACACAGTCATACTACCAATGGGATTCCGAGGGGGTCTATCTAGAGCGAAGCTGGTTCCCTTTCCATCGGTAAAACACAACCTCCTACCGCACTTGCATGAGTATCCTATACCCAAATATATGAGAACTATGCCGTTATGCCCTCACAATGCGCACAAGTGCAATACTAGTCTTTTACACATTATCGATGTCCAATCTCGATAATATTATGACTAGGGATATTTAATGATTAATCCTTCGTGGATTGATACTGTCTCATATCGTTCTCAATCCATGAACTAATCATAGGGACCTCCTATCATTTATACATCTAGGTGATCTAATCACAAATGATAAGAGTGTAATCTCCTTTGTCACATAGTTAATTTGTACAACAACACCATGATCTGTACAAATATTGACGCTATGGGTCATAACTGTCCAACAAGTTATGACCCATAGCGTCACTGTTTGTAAAAGATATTGTGTTTTTGTACAAAATTAACTATGTAGCAATGAAATTGCCTTTTATCGTTTCGTAATTAGATTACTTAAATATGTGAATGATAAAAGTCCATATGATTAGTTCCGCATTGAGATGATAGGAGACAATATCAATCCATAAAGGTTTAATCATTAAATATCCCTAGTCGTAGTATTATTGAGATTGGACATCGATAATGCGGAATAGACTAGTATTGCACTTGTGCGCGTTGTGAGGGCACAACGATATAAATCTCATATATTTAAGTATAGGATACTTATGCAAGTATGATAGGAGGTTGTGTTTTACCGATGGTACGGAAAACATCTTCGCTCTGGATAGACCCCGTGGAATCCCATTGGTAGTATGTCTATGTGTCTATGGGAGTCCGCTTCAGGGTAGGTGAATTTGGTCTTAACCTGACACTTGCATCGCTAATACTTACGACAATTGGTAAACTTTGGTTTTGGTCGTCCACAGCTTTAGCAGGTTCTGCGTACGCCTCTTTTGGGTTTATTGATAATCGTAGTGTATTGGATGTGATGTCAAGACGGAAGTATCATTTCAGACATATGGAGATGATGATCGCGTAGGGATACAGAACTGGTTCTCTATAAGTGTTGCAACCATCGGGATAATATGACAAGGTCAGGATTATCCGATTCAAAGAGACAAGTTGCATGATATCCGATATATGCTTCGTACGGGGCAGACACTTCTCCAGCCCCAGGCCTAGCAAGTGATCATTCGATACTGGATCGCTATACACGATACTACGTATACTATGCCTGATAAAGATCGTATATTCTAGTAAGAATATTTTTGGAGAATTGGGTAGACTTGGCGCTTTGCTAGAAGCCAACCTTGTCTCATAAATCGGTAAAAACGTAGTTCTTGGTACGTACGTGTTTGGATAGTTCCACGACCGAATTTACTGCCAACATATCCAGAGATCTCTTGAGTCGTTTCCCGAAGATTCACCAATGACATATGATTCGAACTTAATTAATCTGGGATTAATAGTGGAGAGACTTTATCTTGGATAAAGTTCTATTTGAAGAGAGAGAAAGATTAATTTGGAATTAAATATTAAAATAATATATTCGATATATTATTCGAAATTAGATTTCGAAGCGGAATTAAAATTAGATTTTCATTCAGGCAGACGAGTTAATTTAGAATTAATTCGTTAGTGACGTGAATAGTAATTTTGTTAGGCATAATTATTTAATTAAATTCAATTTAAATTACGTCGTGACGGAAGTTCGTTAATTCGAAATTAGCGATCCTGAGCCCGGGAGTGTTTGCGGGCCCACTCGCATTCGGAATCGAGTGGGGCCCACATGTCACATCAACCATCACATCACATGTCACCTTATTCACTTTAATTGATGTGTTTAGGTGTGGTTATTGGTGATAGAGTGAAAAACACTCCAAATGAAAGAAAGATGTGACATATACCAACTAAGGTTTGGTATATCAATTGTCAATTGTTTTGAAACAAATATATTTGATTTTTGAAATCAAAACACACAAGTCTCTTCTCTCTCCAAATTGCCAAACCTGTGAAGCAATTTTCTCTCCCAATTTTTCTTCATTTCTTTGCCAAAATTTGTGAAGAAAATGTGTGAAGTTTTGTTGCAAAAATTCACTAAGGGCTAGCACTCTTCAAGAATCGTCAAGAGGTGATAGGGGAACCTATCCAAGGGCTTGGAAATATCAAACAAAGATTGGAGCTTCTACCTTTGCCTTGGCCGAATCTTGAGCACCTTGGAGGAGGATTTTTGTTCATCATCAAATCCATAAACCGATCGTTGTAAGTATGATTCCACCATATTTCTTCGTTATTCATTCATGTTTCATTGTTCATTATGATCTTGGGACTAATCATAGAAACCAACAAATGGTATCATTGAGCCTATAATGAGCATGAAATTTATTAGGGTAAAATTTGGGGAAAATCCATGTGGGTATGATTTGATTAAATTGAATGGTTGAGTATGCTTGTATGTTGATGTAATGAGATATGATTGGATCAATTTCAACAAATTATGATTGGATCAAAATTTGCCCCTCCTTATGGCTTGGCCGAATGCTAAAGGAACCCTAGGCTCTTGGAAAATTTTGTTTTGATGATCATTGGATGAGTTGAAATGAATGAAAAGTCGATTTTTAATTCGATCAGATTGAAAATGAAATCGGACTTAAAAACTTCCTTAGCCGAGAGCTATAGAGCATGTATGGACTTGATTTTTGATTCAAAGTTGTTGGAAAATAATTGGACAAATGGATACATAATTAATTGGTAAATTGTATTTTGGAAATAATGATTTAGTTAATTAATTGATGTATTACACTTTAATTAACTAAATTATAAAATTTGGAATTTTAAAATTTGGTTAATGGGCTTAATTTTGAATTGGGCTTGAAATTATTATATTTAGGCATAATGGGCTTTGTTTGGCCAAGTTGGTTTAGGCCAATTGGATTGGATCCAAATTGGGCCTAAATCATTCCATTAAGCCCAAATGTATTAAATGGGATTTAAAATTTTAATTGGGTCTTATGGGCTTGATATTGGTTTTATGGCAAATGGGGTGATTCCTTACTTGGGCTTGGTAATTGGCTTTGTCCCATATTGACCAAAGCCCATGCCGAATGAAATCAATTGAAAGCCCATCGGACTTTAATTAAACGAACATTGGATGTTAGTTGGGCTTTGAGACCCGATAAGATTAGATTTAGAATCTAAGTCATTAAAGCGCATTAAAAAGTGTAAATATTTAATTTGGAATTAAATAATAGAATTAGTATTGAATATGACTAAAATTAGATTTAACAAGTAGTTCGATATAATTCAAGAATTCGTACTTTAAGTACTTATTCTCAAATGAGTTGGACTCGTGCAAAATCAAATCGTTGTTTGAACATTGGATGGTCACATAATTAAAGAATAATTAATTGGATTAGATTGGTTGTAATGCATGCTATGAATGAATATATGGGTGTGATAAATGACTAGTGTATATCGGATGGATATAGAAGGGAAAGGATAATTTTAGAAATTATTGTAAATTTGGAATTTATAAAATGGACCTGCGTGTCCAGCCTTATCTCTTATTATCTCTTTGTATTCTCTTCTCACCTAATTCCCCTAAATGTTAATGAGGTTTCTCTTATTATATTATGTAATTGGGTAGAAGTAGAATAATGCTAGCCGGGGAGAGAAAAAGGAGTGATTTGTTCTAGGAACAAGTTGTTATATATCCATCCGCATATCGCTATTAATTTACTTTTCGCGCCTTATCATATTTTAGAAGCATGCTTAAGGGTGTATGATGAGACCTAAGAAAGATAATTAATTGGTTTCCAATTACACGAAAATCCCTCAAAAATATATTAAGCGATATTTCCTTCCGTTGAGTGATTCTTACTCAAGATCCAAAATTGGCATTGGTTTATTGGCCAAAGTCAAGGCCTTTTTCAATTGCAGATGTGTTTGAATCATGAAAGTTTTGTTCCATATCGGTGTCTTGTCCAAGTTATGATTTGTTGGCCAAAGTCAAGATCACTTCTTGTCCACAGACATTGATTACGAAGCTTTCCATGTCAATGGGTCCCGCTTAACTGGAATCATTAAGCTTGTTGTGCCAAAGCCAAGGCTTAGTTTATTCAGAGCAAAAAGGTCAGGAAAATATATTGGATACATTGGCATATATATTGTATATATGTTTCAGACTTGGATGTCCACCTACCGGATCTAGGAGTTGGATGAGATCCAATTGATCTTCGAGATCTACCTAGTTAAATATTATACATCTTGTTGGCCAAAGTGAAGGTTGTGTGTTATTTAACGGGATCCTAGCCCACTAGGAAACTGGGTTTCCCAAGTACTCGACATAGGGTTAGAGGCTGGCCGAAAATTAGTGGGAGGCTAATATTGAATTTACAATTTCATTCATATACTTAGCTTTACGCGCATTCAAAATATTTCGTCAAAATTATTTTATTACTTGGACTAATACATTATTATTTTTCTTGTAACAGTTAGACTATACCCAAATATCGCTGATTAAGTAGTTGGACTATTGAGCTGGAGCTTTGGAAGAATCACAGCGATGATAACTCGACTGCTCAGTCTATTATGCTTGCCGCAATGACTCAGTATTTCCGCCGGCAAAACAGGGACTTGGATCCCTACAATATGTTGGCGAGGTTGCATGATCTACACCGGTCCAACTGGAGATCACAGAGATATGAGTTACAAAAGAAGCTCTTCCGAGCTCGTATGAATGAGGGCATGTCTGTTGAAGCCCATGTGGCACAGATAATAGCCGATATCGAGCAGCTTACTCAGATGAGGATAGTCTTTGAGGCTGAGACTTCCACAGATTTGATCTTGCAGTCTCTCCCTGACACATGGAGTGGGTTCATCATGAACTATAACATGCTGAACCAGGACGACACTCTTGGAGAGTTGATGGCCACTCTGAAGGAAGCTGAGAAGGAACTTCTTAAGGCCAAAAAGCGCGAGGCGCATTTTACTCAAACATCACAGTCACCCCATGCTTGGCCTAAGGCGACTGGTGGTGTTAAAAAGAAAAAGCATAAACTTAAGGGCAAGGGTAAAGCGTCCAAGGCTTCTGGGAAGCCTAAGAACAAATCTCAAGATGTTTACGCCCAGTGCGGCAAGCGGGGTCATTGGAAATGTGACTGCCGCGAGTACATGGTGATCCAGAAGGAGATAAAGGCGGGCAAGGCACCGGCCTCAGGTATGTTTGTTATTGAGATAAACATGACTACTTCTAGTTTTAAAAATTGGATTTTTGATTTTGGTTGTGGTACTCATATTTGTACTGATGTGCATGATCTTCAGATTAGCAGGAAACTGGCGTCAGGGGAGATTGATCTGCGTGTTGGAAACGGGACACCTGTTGCTGTTTTGGCCGTAGGCACTTTTGTTTTGGAACTGCCCTCAGGGCATGTACTTGAACTAAATGACTGTTATTTTATGCCTAGTTTGACTAGGAATATAATGTCTGTATCTATGTTAACCCAATGTGGATATACTTTTGTATTTCGGAACACTAGGTGTTACTTATGTAAAAATGATGTAGAAATTTGCACTGCTATTGCAAATAATGGTCTTTATATTTTGAATATAAATCAATCTCAAACATATAATGTAACAAACAAAAGGCTTAAAATGAGTAATACAGATGAAACTTATATGTGGCACTGTCGTCTAGGACATATAAACAAGACTTGCATATCCACACTTTCGAAGAGTGGGTACTTGGACAAATTTGATCCAAATTCATATGACGTCTGCGAATCTTGCTTATTAGGAAAAATGCCTAAATCACCTTTTAGTGGTAAAGGTGAACGCGCCATTGAACTGTTAGCCCTCGTTCATAGTGACGTATGTGGGCCCATGTCTAGCCAGGCTAGAGGTGGATACGAATACTTCGTAACCTTTACGGATGATGCATCGCGTTATGGTTAAATGTATCTTATGAGACACAAGTCGGAAACTTTTGAGAAATTCAAAGAGTTTCGACACGATATTAAGACATTACGGTCGGACAGTGGTGGCGAATACTTGAGCAATGAGTTTCTAGATTACTTGAAAGAATATGGTATTCTTTCACAGTGGACTCCTCATGGAAAATAAAACGGTGTGTCCGAACGGAGAAACCGTACTTTGTTGGACATGGTAAGGTCTATGATGAGTCGCACTGAGCTACCTATTTCCTTATGGGGATATGCATTAAACAGTGCAATTCTTATTTTGAATAAGGTTCCATCAAAGTCTGTTCAACAGACTCCGTATAAGATATGGACAGGAAAGAAACCGGGTTTCTCATTCCTGAAGATTTGGGGTTGCTGGGCATATGTCAAACGTTTGGAAGGTACCAAACTTGAACCAAAATCGGATAAATGCCTATTCGTTGGATATCCTAGGGAAACCAAAAGATATTACTTCTATCACCCACAAGAGAACAAAGTGTTTGTTGCTCTACATGCGGTTTTCCTTGAGAGGGAATTCCTAAATGCAGTGGTTAGTGGGAGGAAAGTAGAACTCAATGAAAATCAGAGTGATACTGTTCCTGGCATTGAATCCTCAGCGGAACATGAACAGTTCATTCGGGATGAGACTGTACCATAATCTTCAATTACACAAGGACCGCGTAGGTCGGAGAGAGTTAGGATACAACCTGAGAGGTATAGGTTCCTGATCTCACCTCATGTAGATATTAATCTCATTGAGGATAACGAACTGGCTACGTATGAGGAAGCGATACAAGATACCAATTCCGCTTTATGGCAAGAAGCCATGAAGGCCGAAATGGATTCCATGTACACCAACCAAGTATGGACATTGGTTGATGCACCAGAAGGCGTAAAGCCTATTGGTTGCAAATGGGTGTTCAAGAAGAAGACCGACATGGATGGCAATGTACAAACGTACAAAGCTAGGCTTGTAGCGAAGGGGTATCATCAACGACATGGTGTCGATTATGATGAAACTTTTTCACCCATTACCATGATTAAATCCATTCAGATAATGCTTGCGATAGCTGCATATTTCGATTACGAGATATGACAGATGGACGTTAAAATCGTTTTCCTTAACGGAAACCTTTTGGAGGATGTTTACATACAACAGCCTGACGGTTTTATCATACCTAGACTTGCAAACAAGGTTTGTAAGTTAAATCGATCAATTTATGGACTGAAGCAAGCATCGCAGTCATGGAACCAACGTTTTGATGAGATCATAAAAGAATATGATTTCATTCAAAACAAAGATGATCCTTGTGTATATAAGAAGGTTAGTGGGAGAGCGCTGACTTTTATTGTCCTATATGTTGATGATGTATTGCTTATCGGCAATGACATTCCCATGTTAACGTCGGTGAAAGCTTAGCTTTCATTGAAATTCTCCATGAAAGATCTGGGAGAAGCAGCCTTTATTCTGGTAATAAAGATCTACCAGGACAGATCTAGAAAGCTGCTTGGACTCTCCCAGAGTACATATATTGACAAAGTGTTGAAGAGATTCAACATGCATCAGTCAAAGAGGGGACTGTTGATGAGTGGTAAAACTATCACTATTTCCCACTCATTTAACTTAATATTTTGTATAGTTTCTTGAGTTTTGTGAATATTTTGATGTTTTTTGTGTTATTTTATAGATAAATAAAGTTTCATGACATTCTGGAGGTGATTTGGAGCAAAACTGTGAAATTTGGTGAAATTTGGCAAAAGGGTATTTTAGTAATTTTGGGCGTCCCGACACAAAGGGTATTTTGGTAAGTTTGGGCATCCCGACACCAAAATAAAGTTTTAGGACATTCTGGAGGTGATTTGGAGCAAAACTGTGAAATTTGGCGAAAAGGGTATTTTGGTAATTTTGGGCGTCCCGACATCGAGTGTATTTTGGTAATTGCACCACCATGCCACATGTCAAAAATTCAACGAGCCGTCGTTTTTAGCCACCATGCCACGTGTCGAAAATTCAGCGATCCAAAAAAAAAATAATAAAATAATAAAATAATAAAAATCAGAAAAATAATAATAATAAATTAGATTTTTTTGCCTATAAATAGATTTCAAATTTTTAGTTTCAAATGTACCAAATCCTCTGTAAATACTTATATAATAGAGAGTTCTTCATATTTTCTTCTTTTATTCTGTTTTATTTACGCTTTGCAGTAGTAATTCTATTCTTCCATGATAGGGTAACTCCTCCATGTTGAGGTAATAAGGTAATACTTTTACTTTTGCTATTTAGATTAATCTCCCTTAAAATATAATATATAAACTATTTAAAATCTGAATTAATAAAGGATACCGCCATTTCCGGACGGTTGGTTATTCAATTTAATCTGGTTAACCTGACTTAATGAGGATACCGCCATACTGGACGGTTAGTTTAAGTTTATATTTCTGTTCCGCCTTATGGCTGGTATATTTGAATTTGACATAATTATGATACCGCCATTGCGGACGGTTGGTTTAAAATATCACAAGATTATATATTATATTATTGGGAGATATCTAAATAGTAAAAAGTATAAGTTAATTCCTTTTACCTTAGCATTTCTTTTTATTACTTTTTAGTAATTTCATTTTATGTCTTTTAAGTTTTTATTAGTTTTAGCTATGTGTTGTAACTAAGTTAAATATCTAGGGTTGTGATAAAATCTAATATCACAAGGTTTAAAAGGGTTAGATTATAGTTTGGGTAATTTAAAAGAGTTATTTATTGAGTCATAATCTTAATGCTTTTTATTAATTGGCCATTAATAAAATTGATATAGATAAACTTAAAATGAACTAGACATAGGGATTTTAGGTTTAAGACCTTTGACTTAATATCCCACGATCTTCTTTGAAGATAGATAACCCTTTAATAGATTTCCTTACAGGATAGACATATACCTGTCGGGCGGGGGTAACCATAATTGGAACTTAAACTTAATGAATCCAGATAATTTAATTGACATAGATATATGATTCAATTGGATTAAACTGGGTATTTGTGTCTGACCATCGACAGATGCTTTCGCATAAATTTGTGTTCCAGGTTAGTAAACTGATTTATTACACAAACATAAAATAATCACTTCATCTTTTTAAAGATATTAGAAAGATTCACAACCCTAGATCTTTGAGTCTTTTTATTTTCCTTAGTATTTTCTTTTGTCTTTTTATTTATTTATTTATTTAGCAACTCTACAAATCAAATCATTTCAAGCAATCAATTCATTTCTCCTTTAATTAGATATTTGTAAATAAATAGTATCATCAATTAATAACAACAGTAGGAATTAAGTCCTCGTGGGATCGATATTTTTATACTACTTGAACGATACGTGCGCTTGCGTTATACGTGTGTGTTTACGCCGGTCAAGTTTTTGGCGCCGTTACCGGGGACTTATTTTTCTTGAGTTATTAATTTTGAAGCTATCTAATTTTCTTTATTATTGTCTGTACTTTTTATTTCTCTCTTTTGTTTTCAGGTGATTGTAAAAATGGAACATTTTGAGCTTTACTAGAAGAAGATACACCCCAAATCCAGGAGCAACAGTCCGGTTTTCTGCGGCCTGTTGTCCAACCCAAAAACTATCACTGGAAGTCAGAATCAAGCAATACTACATTTGCTCATCAAAATGAAATGGGGAGATGTGTAATTTGTGATGGTAACCACTCGAGCGATCAATGTATATACCTTTCAGAGTGGCAGAATTATTGGAATCATTCAAGGTACGTAGAATCATCATATTTTCCATCTTATCCACCATCTATCTATGATCTTTATCAAGAACCAGATCCATCAGAGGAAGATCAGTTGAATTACATGCTAAAAGATTGGCTCAAGAAACAAGAAGCTCAATTTGATGTACAAATTCAGAGTCAAGCGGCGTCTATACAAAGGATTACAGATCAGGTTAGACAATTAACAGAGAACCTAAATCACATATCTCACGGAGCAAATTCAAATGATACTGAAGAAGCCTTCGAATATCCTGAGATTCATCATGACATCATAACAGAGGACGAGGCTGAACAATATCAAGAATCAGAGGTATTAGTTCAGGAGCCTGCACCAACAAAGTCTCAATTTGATTTTTATTATTCTGACTCTGACGAGGATGAAGAAGCTGAGTTTCTTGCACTAACTGCACCAACAAGAAAGGATGAAACTTTCCATCCTCAGAATGCAGATCTTGGAGAATGCATTGCACTAATATTTGAAGACGATCTACCTAAGCCAATCAGTTCACTCAGATCAGAGGATGAAGACCTAAAATCTGACATTTCTTTACATTCTCACATTGATATTTCATGAGCATGTATTTCACAGATGACAGATGAAGAACTGAATGCTGAGATCCTAAAATTCATCTGTGAAGAAAAGGTGGAGCAAGAAGCAGAGCAAATAGATGAGCAATTTTCAGACAAAATTAAAGATACAGTGAATTCAGGCGAAACATCACTGTTTTGGGGAGTACAATTTAGAGATATTACCCAGAAACTTGACAGAATGGAAATTCCATTCCAAGTCAAGCATCATACAAGACCTTCTGATTTTCTTTCTTTCTTTTCAGGAATCATTGGAGCAACAAAAGTTAAAAAGGAGGCACAAGCACTGAATGAGACAAAATTCCTTTTACCACCTTACCGTTGGAAGAGACCCTTCAAAAGCAACGCACATGGGACTGTCTTTAATAAAACATCCAAAACGACGCTGAAACCGCCTTGATAGATGGATTTCAGTCACGTCTGGCTGAAGACGAAAAATTTAGCGCTAGCAGGGAGGCAACCCATGCAATTTATTATAATTTTTATATTTTGTGTATACATATTGTAGAGTTTTGTGTGTTATTTTTGTAGGAAAAGCTCAACCAAAGCATAAGACAGAAGGAATGATGTTTGGCAAAGATAAAAGATAATTCATTAGTGATGGATGAGTAAGGAATGAATTCTTGAGACGCATCCTAATACTAAACGAATGGCGTATTGCGTACACAATTCTGTTGCCTTAATTATTACTTTGATTTGTTTTTCTTTTGTTATTTTATTTATTTTCACCGACAAGATCTATTCTTTTTGACTTTTCATGATTTATTTTAACGTTCATCTAATAATTGTCATTTGGCAGGTACTAGTGCAATTATTACTCACCCTTTTCAGGATCTATAAATTCAGCTCGTCGGACTTCTCTTCTACACATCAAGATAAAAATTCAGATAAGAGAAAAATGGAAACAACTTCCAAGAGACGAGATACTCATATCTTTGTTTTTTGTGGATCAAATTCTGGGAACAAGCTAGAATATATGGAGGCCACAAAGGAGTTGGGTAGAGTTATTGCTGAACGGAACATGCACTTAGTAAATGGCGGTGGCAATCTTGGATTAATGGGATGTGTTTCAAAAGGCCGTATAGGAATGAGGCAGTCATGTTTTGGGAATCATTCCAAAACCCTTGGCCGAGGCAAATCTGATTGAACCATCAAACGGAGAGGAACTGATCATGTCAGGTATGTCTGAACGACTGGTAGAAATGATTAACCGTGCTGATGCTTTTATTGCTTTACCAGGTGGCTTGGGCAAACTGGAGGAAATTTTTATAGTGTTATCTTGGGCAAACTTGAACATACACCAGAAACCAATTGGGCTGTTTAATGTTGATGGATTTTATGATTTTTCTTTGTGTGTTTCTTGATGATGCCCGGAGAAATAGGTTCATGTCAAAACCTATGAAAGAACTCCTCTATACTGCCAGAACTGCTCCAGATCTAATAGACCAACTCTTAGCCCATGAACTATAAATTGATCCTATCATTTCAAAGATAAAATGGTCCGAAGATGATCATGGTATGAAGCGTCGAATAAATCTGGATCTTAACCTTTAATTTTCTTGTAGTAATTCAGCCAACCAGGTATTATCTTCTAAACTCTTCTTCTACTGTTTAAGACATTGGGTACAATGTCTCATTTAGGTTTGGGGGTGAGGAATAGTTAATAGTATCTTGTTTATAGTTTCTGTTTTTATTTTTAGTCCAAAATTTTTCGAAAAATACAACAAAAATTAATTTTTTTTCAAAAATTACAAAAATAATTTGCATTTTTATCAAAAGCATATTTAAAGCTAGGTGATGGTTTGGTGTCTTCCTTCACTCACTACCTTTCTATAAGGAAAAGCTGTGAAGGCACTAAGATAATCATTCACCTGTAGCTTGTTGTGATAGACTAGTATGGAGGACTTGTTGTTTATTCCTGACACCAAGCGATAGAGCCTAAGAGGCTTGGGTATTTAAGTGAGCCTCGCTCCTCCCTCCCTCTGGGGAATCTACAACGGGAAGTCCATTCGACAGTTAGTCAAACACCATGACCTGTAAAAATTATTTTTTTATGGTTTTGTTTTTATGTTGACTAAAAATGTGAAATTGGTAAGAAATAGCTGTGTAAGGAATTCTCACTCCTGATACTTATTTCAAAACCCATTTTTTTTTCGAAACAAGTTAATTTTTGTTTATTTCCTTTTGAATTATTTAATTTGTAAATTCTCCTTAAAAATGACTAAAATGGATCTTCATATACTTAGTTGACAGATATTATCAACATACATGGTAACATACGGACATAGGATAAAATTGAAAAGTTTGTAATATCTAGTACTCTAGTTCAATTGGAGGAAACATCTCAAAAAGTGATGGAATATAAAAAAAAAACATCTGAGATCCGAGTTATTAAGTCTGTAAGGGTATTTTAATACCTAATGCCCTAAAACCAACTGGTTTGGGAGTCATTGGCCCAAAGCTCGTTACATGGATCAAAAATGATGAAATAATATATATATATATATATATATATCTGAAGTCTGGGTAATTAAGTCTGTAGGGGTGTTTTAACACCTGGTGCCCTAAAGCCAACTGGTTTGGGAGCCACCGACCCAAAGCTCGCTACAAAGATGGAAGGTATTGTATATAAATAAAAAATAAAGAAAAAATCAAAGAGAAAAATCAGAAAAATTTATTCCATTACTACAAAAGGTGTGAAATCTGATAGAACTTTAGGACAAAAATATTACTCTCTTATCAACTGCACTTATGACCGTTGTGGGCAAAAATGAGTTGTTTAATATTTTGCTGGCTGTGTATATGAAGAATGGTAAAAATAATCGGAGAATTTACTTATTCAGTAATTTAGAATGAAACAAAACAACTAATAACTTGGAGTAGAAGTTTCACATGATTAGTCACTAACTTCTTTATTATCTTTTCTCTTGTCTTTTTGCTTTTGTGTGCATTAGTTTCACTACCTTTTACTTTTATAAAAATTTTTGTGGGTATCATTGCTGTAAAATTTTATTATGTTATTTTATATTTTGCTCGAGGACTAGTTAAAACGTTAGGTTTGGGGGGTGGTGATGAGTGGTAAAACTATCACTATTTCTCACTCATTTAACTTAATATTTTGTATAGTTTCTTGAGTTTTGTGAATATTTTGATGTGTTTTTGTGTTATTTTGTAGATAAATAAAGTTTCATGACATTCTGGAGGTGATTTGGAGCAAAACTGTGAAATTTGGTGAAATTTGGCAAAAAGGGTATTTTGGTAATTTGGGTGTCCCGACACAAAGGGTATTTTGGTAAGTTTTGGCATCCCGACACCAAAATAAAGTTTCAGGACATTCTGGAGGTGATTGGAGCAAAACTGTGAAATTTGGCGAAAAGGGTATTTTGGTAATTTTGGGCGTCCCGACACCGAGGGATTTTTGGTAATTGCACCACCATGCCACATGTCAAAAATTCAACGAGCCGTCCTTTTTAGCCACCATGCCACGTGTCGAAAATTCAGCGATCCAAAAAGAATAATATTAAAATAATAAAATAATAAAAATCAGAAAAATAATAATAATAAATTAGATTTTTTTGCCTATAAATAGATTTCAAATTTTTAGTTTCAAATGTACCAAATCCTCTGTAAATACTTATATAATAGAGAGTTCTTCATATTTTCTTCTTTTATTCAGTTTTATTTACGCTTTGTAGTAGTAATTCTATTCTTCCATGATGGGGTAACTCCTCTATGCTGAGGTAATAAGATAATACTTTTACTTTTCTATTTAGATTAATCTCCCTTAAAATATAATATATAAACTATTTAAAATCTGAATTAATAAAGGATACCACCATTTCCGGATGGTTGGTTATTCAATTTAATCTGGTTAACCTAACTTAATGAGGATACCGCCATACTGGACGGTTGGTTTAAGTTTATATTTCTGTTCCGCCTTATGGCTGGTATATTTGAATTTGACTTAATCAGGATACCGCCATTCTGGACGGTTGGTTTAAAATATCACAAGATTATATATTATATTATTGGGAGATATCTAATAGTAAAAAGTAGAAGTTTAATTCCTTTTACCTTAGCATTCTTTTATTACTTTTCAGTAATTTCATTTTATGTCTTTTAAGTTTTATAGTTTTAGCTATGTGTTGTAACTAAGTTAAATATCTAGGGTTGTGATAAAATCTAATATCACCGGTTTTAAAAGGGTTAGATTATAGTTTGGTTAATTTAAAAGAGTTATTTATTGAGTCATAATCTTAAGCTTTTTATTAATTGGCCATTAATAAAATTGATATAGATAAACTTAAATGAACTAGACTAGGGATTTTAGGTTTAGACCTTGACTTAAAGCCCACGATCCAGTATCGGATGATCACATCAGGATGGGCAGGTAGAATATCTGCCTCGTAAGAAGCATATATCGGATTACGAGCCTAGTCTTTTAAATATCGGATATATGACCAAGTCTATTATCCCGATGGTTGCAACCCTTTAGAGAACCAGTTCTGTATCCCGGCGCGATCATCATCTCCATATGAGTGGAATGATACATTTGTCTTGACATCAACACCCAACACACTACGATTCTCAATATACCCAGCAGAGGCGTACACAGAACCTGTGGATGACCAAAACCAAAGTATATTGATTGTCGCAAGTATTAGCGGTGCAAGTCTCAAGTTAAGACCAAATACATCTACCCTGATTTCGGACTTCCATAGACACATAGTCATACTACTAATGGAATTCAAAGGGGGTCTATCCAGAGCGAAGCTATTCCCGTACCATCGGTAAACACAACCTCCTATTACACTTGCATGAGTATCCTATACGCAAATATATGAGAACTATGCCGTTTGTGCCCTCACAACGCGCACAAGTGTAATACTAGTCTTTTACGCATTATCGATGTCCAATCTTGATAATACTCTGACTAGGGATATTTAATTATTTATCCTTCGTGGACTGATACTGTCTCTCAATCCATGAACAAATCATAAGGACCTCCTATCATTTATACATCTTGGTGTGATCTGATCACAAATAATAAGAGTGCAATCTCATTTGTCACATAGTTAATTTGTACAACAACACCATGATCTGTACAAATAGTGACACTATGGGTCATAATTGTCCAACAATATCCCACTTGGCCTATAGCCAGTCACTCGAGTGTCTACACCCGAACTATGTACGGTTGGCTCAAACTGTTGAGAAAAGGCTTTCGTCAGCGGATTTGCATGATTATCGTCTGATGCGATTATACGATCATCACATCGCCACGATTTATGATCCGAACGAATCAGATGAATATCGAAGTATGTATCTGGATCGTTGATGAGACCATTAATTCTTTAGCCTGTGCTGAAGCCTAACTCAGCTGCTAACAGAACTATATCTAATCTAATTAGATTTATTATCGACCCAAATGGCTTCTATTGCTGCTTCAGCTGCAGTAATAACCTGCATTTGTTGTTTATTCGGTAACAGTATCTTGCTTGGAAGATTTCCAGCTCACTGTTCCGTTATTCAAACTGTATAGTACGTTTTGTGACTTATAGTCGTTTATATCGGTTAGGAAACTTGCAGTAGTGATCCCAGTCACTTCAAGTTCTCCTTCTCCATGTATAAGACAGCATCCTTAGATCTATAAGATACTAAAGGATGTTCTTAACTTCAATCCAGTGACTATCACTTGGATTGGCCTGTTGTGACTCCATATGCTCAAAGCGTATGAGACACCAGGTCGCGTACATTTTTCAATGTACGAGTTCTGGAGAGTTTTCTCGAAGCCAAGCTTTCACCGATTTGTATTTATGGGAATATCATTTCCAAGAAATGACATATTATCATTATTGATAGGACATTTATGTCATTGCGCTCCCCCACTAACCTCCTTATATACACAAGAATCATTCGTTTTGAATTAAATCATACACATACACCATTATGATTACATCAAAACGATAATTCCAAGAACGCTATGCTTGCTTCAATCCATCAATGGATCGAATAACCGCAAACCTGTTTGTTTTCTAGTATACGAAAAAAACCGACAGGATGTTGTAAACATCCTCCAAAAGGTTTCCTTTTCAGGAAAGCGATTTTCCCGTTTTAGCTGTCATATTTCATAAATGAAACATGCAGCATTAGCAAGCATTATCCAAATGGATTACACCGTGGTAACAGGTAAAAGGTTTCGTTGTAATCAACACAATGCTGATAACGATACCTTTCTGTTAAAAGCCTAGCTTTATACGTTGGTATGTTTTCATCCATGTACGTCTTCCTTGAAGACTTATAAGTACCAATAGGCACAATGTCTTGCGATACAACAACTAGTGTCCAAACATAGTCGATTTACATGGAATCCATTTCGGATTTATGACACTTTGTCATAATAGGGAGTCGATACCTTGTATCACTTCCTCATACGTAGTCAGTTGGTATACCTCAATAATGATTGACATCTTTATGAGGTGAGATCAGAAACCCATACCCCAGGTTGTTTTCTGAATCTCTCCGACATACGCGGTTCTTTGTATTCGAAGATTATTGGTATAGTTTCATCCTTGATGAACTATTTGTGTTCCATTAAGGAATCGTGCCTTGAATAGTATTACTCTGATTTTCATCGAGTTTTACTATCCTCCCACTTACCACTGCATTTAGGTATTCCTCTTAGGAAAACGCATGGTGAGCAACAATTAAATGTTCTCTAGTGAGTTGTATAAGTATTATACTTTGGTATCCCTAGGATAACTAACAACTTAGGCACTTATCCGATTTGGGTTCTAGTTTGGTATCATCCAAACATATGCCTAGCATTCCCAAATTATCAGGAATGAGAAAACCCAGTTTCTTTCCTGTACATATCTAATATGAAATATGTCAAACAGATTTTTATGGAACCTTATTCAAAATAAGTTTTGCACTGTTAATGCTTATCCGTTGAAGGAAATGGTAGCTCAGAGCGACTCATGATTAACCTTATCATGTCCAACAAAATTCGGTTACTCAATTCGGACACACCGTCAAAATTGACGTGTTCCGGAGGAGTCCTCATTGAAAGAATACTATACTCTTTCAAGTATATAAGAAACTTATTGCTTAAGTATTTTCATCATGATCCAACCGTGATGGTTTAATACTTAGCCGATCTGTTTGTCTATTTCGTGTCGAAACTATAAAAGTTTACGATCCGTGTTTCAAAAGAAACACATAACCATAACGCGATGCCACATCCGTATAGGTCACGAAATATTCATATCCACCTCTAGCCTAGCTAGGTGTGGCCCCACTTGCTTCACTATGAACGAGGGCTAACAGATCGGTGGCATTTACACTTTTACCAAGTAAATAGTGTTATAGGCACTTTGCCCAATAAACTAGATTCGTAGACTTTATTTGATTGGAATCAAATCAGTCCTAGTACCCACTCTTCAAAAGTGTGGATATACGAGTCTTGTTTAATTGTGTCCCAGACAATAATGCCACATTTAAGTTTCTTCTGATTAAATCAGTTTGAGCTATTTGTTTGTCATTTTATATGTTTGAGATTTTATTTATATTCAAAATATAAATACTGTGATTCACATCTAATGTGTTTATCTCAATATCATCTTTATATAATGAAACACTTTAGTGTTTTAGAATATAAAGGTAAATCCGCAACGGATTATACACTGATATAGAGATAATGTTTCTAGTCAAACTAGTTACATTTAAACAGTTCCAAATTTAGGTACACACCGAAGGGTAGTTCCTAAATTAGGTATCTACGGTTAAAAACAAAAACAATTTTCGTCCCGTTTCCGTTTCGCAAATAAATCTCTATCTGAAGTCAGTATCCTGCTCATAGTAGATTCTGAACATCAGTATATATATTTATATATATATATATATATATATATATGTATCACACTAAGTATCTAAAATCCAATTTTAATACTAGTAGTGAACATGTTTTGACAAACATATTTGAAGTCGGAGCCTTGCACCGTCTTCAATTCCTTCATGTCTACTTTGTCCAAACGGCAGTCACGCTTCGCGATCCTGTTTGCTACAATTTAGGCAGACATTTTGGGATATGTCCTTTATCTTCCAGAAGATTATAATGATATTGTCTTTGCCCTTTTCACATCTCAGAAGCGTTCGGCCTAGCCTTGGCCTTCTGGAATGTCGAAGTAAGGTGAGCCTTTCGCTTCTTGCCTTATTGCAAACTTTGACTTTGTCTCCTTGAGAACAGTCATTAACTCTCCAAGAGTTAAGTATTGCAACTTATTCTTGAAAGACCTATAAAGATCCTTCAATTTCCATTATCATACTTTAAGGATCTAATGCTTAGTTCTAATTAAGAAATTAAGGAGTCTATTTGGCAAGCTTAATGGATTAAGCACTCAAGTTATCATCACATAAATCTTCCAAAGATTATGCTCTACTATTTGCTTAACTCCGTACTAAGGCCTAATATGTTATTTTATCAAATAAAGTAACTTATTAGTTTCCAGGACCATCCTGAAACTTTATTCCCAATTTGAAAATTAAACCATTTAAATACATTTTCCTTAGAATTATGTTTTAAATGTCAATCTTTCAATTTTATCTTGATTCTAATAGTCCAACTATTTAATCAACGATTTCGGTACTATTTATTATAATGATTATAATAGTCCAACTATTTAATCAACTATAATTTAATTTGTTTGATTACAGTCCAACTGTTTTATTAAAACAACAATTTAAATATTAGTCCAACTAACATTTTTAATTTATTCGACGAATGATATGTGATTGAGCGCGTATGGCAAGTAATTAAACGAATATTGCAAATTTAATTCTTGCCTCCCACTATTTTTCGGCGAGCCTCTAACCCTCTGTCGAGTACTCAGGAAACCGTGTTTCCTAGTGGGCTAGGATCCCGTTAAATGTCACACAATCTTGACTTTGGCCAACAAATTGTATGATAATTAACTATGTAGATCTCTAAGATCAATTGGATCCAATCCAATTCCTAGATCCAGTAGGGGGACATCCAAGTCCGAAACATATATCTTATATATGCCAATATATCCAATATATTGCCTAACCTTTTTCCTCTGAATCAACTAAGCCTTGGCTTTGGCACAACAAACTTAGTGATCCCAGTCAAGCGTGACCCATTGACCATGGAAAGCTTCGTAATCAATGTCGATGGACAAGAAGTGGTCTTGACTTTGGCCAACAAACCACAACTTGGACAAGACACCGATATGGAACAAAGCTCTCGTGATTCAAACACATCCTCGACGGACAAAGGTCTTGACTTTGGCCAACAAACCAATGTCAGTCTTGGATCTTGAGTAAGAATCACTCAATGGAAGGAAAAATGCTTAATATTTTGTGAGGGTTTTTCATGTGCAAATTGGCATCCAATTTATTATCTTTGTTAAGGTCTCATCAACATACACCCTTAAACATGCATTCTAAATACATAATAAAGCGCGTATAAATAAATAATAATGATATGCGGATGGATACTTAACACATTGATCCTAGATCAAATCTCTCTCTTTCCTCTCTCCCGCTAGCACAAGTATTTACTTCTACCCGTTACACTATACTTCTAAAGAAACCTCATTTACATTGAGGGGAATAGGTGAGAAGAGAATACAAAGAGTAAGGAGGTAATAAGGCTGGACACGCAGGTCCAATTAATAAATTCCAAATTTATTACAACAATTTCTAAAATTGCCCCCCCATCTAATATCCATCCGATATACATTATTCATGCATCGCAACCATGTATTCACACAAGCATGTTATCAATCAATCTAATCAAATTAATTAATCTGATATTAGTGACCATCTAATGTTCAAACAACGATTTGATTTTGCGCGAGTCAAACTCGTTTTGCGAATAAGTACTCAAAGTACGAATTCTTGAATTAAATTAAGCTACAACATTAAATCCAATTTAATATGTATTTAATACTAATTCACTTATTTAATTCCAAATTAAATATTACACTTTATTAATAAACCTTTACGACTTAAATTCCAAATTTAATCGTTATGAGTCTCAAAGCCCGATTAACGTCCAACGTCAATTTAATTAAAGTCCAATGGGATTTTAATTAATTTCTTTAAGGCGTGGGCTTTTGGTCAACTTGGGTCAAACCCAATAACCAAAGCCCAATCAAGGAGTAACCTCATAAGCCTTGAAATCAATTTAGGCCCATTAGGTCCAATTAAATAATTAAAGGTCCATTAGTCACATTTGGGCTTTATGGAAGCGGTTTTGGGCCCAATTGGATCCAACCAATTTAGCCTAAACCCAACTTGGTACAACCAAGCCCAATAAGCTCATTTACAACATTACGTGCCCAATTTCCAAAATAGGCCCAATTAATTAAATTACAAAAAATCCAATTCACAATTTAATTAAACCAAAGTGTATTAAATAATTAATTACCCAATTAACATTTCTAAAACATCAATTAGCCTAATTAATCATGCTTATCAACATTAAATCATGTCCAACACAATTTAACAAAAATCAAACCCATATCATGTTCTTTAAGTCTCGGCAATTTGGGTAATTTTTGTCTGATTCGGTTTCAATCCAATTAAATCCACAATCGACATTAAATCAACATTTCCCAATCGTTTCAAGTCATCCAATGATCAACGAAACAAAAAATACCAAGAATAAGGGCTCCACACCTCTCGGCCAAGCTAAGATATTTGGGAAAATTTGTTCCAAACAACATTTCATCAAATTGATCCAATCAATCCTCAATTAAAACACATTTAAGCATACTCAATCATCCAATTTCAAAAAATCATGCTCAAATCATTTTACCCAATTTTAAGCCCTAAATAAATTTCATGCTTTTAATCGCTCTGATACCATTGTTGGAGTTTCTAAGGTCCATAGGATCGAATAACAAGCAAGAAATAAGTGCGAATATAATCGACGAAGTTGCGGAATACTCACATCGATCGGTTGAGCGACGCAGTGGACAATAAAACTTTACTTTCTGCCTCCTCCAAGCTCGGCAGTGGCAGTTTTTGTCATCCCCAAATTCGGCCATTTTGGTTCTCCTCCAAGCTCCAAGCTTTGTCATGGTGATTCCAAGCCCATGGGTGGACTTCCCCATCACCTTCGCATGACTTCGTACTGTGCTAGCACTCTTGATTTTGCAACAAAATCATGACTTTTTGCTTCCCTTCATGCTCGGTTGTTGCCCAGAAAAACCAGTGAAGAACAGCCCAATGGGCGTGTGTGAGAGAAGAGAAAAGAGGAGAGAGAGATTGATTTTTTGTTGTCA
This sequence comes from Zanthoxylum bungeanum, assembly GCA_019454045.1. Taxonomy (NCBI): domain Eukaryota; kingdom Viridiplantae; phylum Streptophyta; class Magnoliopsida; order Sapindales; family Rutaceae; genus Zanthoxylum; species Zanthoxylum bungeanum. The sequence goes on along the minus strand of SKCR01040135.1, from coordinate 37,798 downwards.
TGATTTAGTGTATCTAATGCGCTTCTCTTTTTAATTTCCAAAATCAAAATAAATCATATACAATCAATAAACAACTGTAAATGTCAATCAAGCTTTCAAAAAGCTTTCTATCAACTTACATCAAGTCATATCACTCATGAATAGTGACTGGTGTCAATCACTCAAAGTGAAAGACATCTATCACTTGATTGACGGATGATGTGACGCTAGATGCGACTAGCGATTTCACGCTTGATTTGACTTGCATGTCGCACTCGAATTCGAAATGAAAATGCACTCGCAAATAATCCCGGGCTCGGGTTCGCTACTTCCAAATTAACGAATTTTTCGTACGACGTAATTAAATGATTACCCCTAGAGAAATCACTATTCACATCACTAACGAATTAATTCTAAATTAATTCGTTCGCCCGAATTAAAATCTAATTTTAATTCCGCGTCGAAATCCAATTTCGTATAATATATCGAATATATTATTTATCGATTAATTCCAAATTAATCGTTATCTCTCTTTTAATGATATTTTATCCCAGATAAAATATCTCCGTAATTAATCCCAGATTAATTTTCTCTCTCATCTAATTAATCCCAGATTAATAAAGTGCGAGTCATACGTCATCGGTGAATCTTCGGGAAGCGACCCATGAGATCCCCGGATATGTTGGCAGTAAATTCGGTCGTCGGACTATCCAAACACGTAAGTACCTAGTACTACGTTTGTACCGATTTACAAGACAAGGTTGGCTTCTAGCAAAGCGCCATGCCTACCCAATTCTCCAGAAACATGCTTACAGGAATAAGCGATCTATATCAGGCGTAGTATACGTAGTATACGTAGTATTGCGTATTTCGATCCAATATCGGATGATCACATGCAAGGCCTGGGGCTGGTACAGTGTCTGCCCCGTACGAAGAATATATCAGATTACGAGCAACTAGTCTCTTTAATATCGGATAATCATGACCAAGTCATTATCCCGATGGTTGCAACCCTTTAGAGAACCAGTTCTGTATCCCTGCGCGATCATCATCTCCATATGACTGGAGTGATACTTCCGTCTTGACATCACACCCAACACACTACGATTCTCAATATACCCAGCAGAGGCGTACACAAAACCTGTTAAAGCCCTGGACGACCAAAACCAAAGTATATTGATTGTCGCAAGTATTAGCGGTACAAGTCTCAGGTTAAGACCAAATACACCTACCCTGATTTCGGACTTCCATAGACACATAGTCATACTACCAATGGAATTCCGAGGGGGTCTATCCAGAGCGAAGCTGTTTCCCGTACCATAGGTAAACACAACCTCCTATTACACTTGCATGAGTATCATATACCCAAATATATGAGAACTATTCCGTTTGTGCCCTTACAACGCTCACAAGTGTAATACTAGTCTTTTACGCATTATCAATGTCCAATCTCGATAATACTCTGATTAGGGATATTTAATGATTTATCCTTCGTGGACTGATACTGTCTCATATCATTCTCAATCCATGAAAAAATCATAAGGACCTCCTATCATTTATACATCTTGGTGATCTAATCACAAATGATAAGAGTGCAATCTCATTTGTCACATAGTTAATTTGTACAACAACAACGTGATCTGTACAAATAGTGACGCTATTGGTCATAAATGTCCAACACAATGTTCAAACAACGATTTGATTTTGCGAGTCCAATTCGTTTTGCGAATAAGTACTCAAACGAATTCTTGAATTAAATTAAACTACAACATTAAATCCAATCTAATATGTATTTAATACTAATTCACTATTTAATTCCAAATTAAATATTACACTTTATTAACGAACCTTTACGACTTAGATTCTAAATCTAATCGTTACGAGTCTCAAAACCCGATTAACATCCAATGGTAATTTAATTAAAGTCCAATGGGCTTTTAATTAATTTCTTAAGGCATGGACTTTTGGTCAACATGGCTCAAACTCAATTACCAAAGCCCATTTAAGGAATCATCCTTATATGCCTAGAAACCAATTTAGGCCCATTAAGCCCAATTAATATATTAAGGTCCATTAGTCATAATTGGACTTTATGGATATGGTTTTGGACCCAATTGGATCCAACTAATTTAGCCTAAACCAATCTTGGTACAACCAAGCCCAATTAGTCCAATTACAACTTTACAAGCCCAATTCCAAATTTGGCCCAACATAATTCAATTCCAAAATTCCAATTTCATAATTTAATTACTCAAATTGTAATGCCATAATTAATCACCCAAATTAACATTTCCAAAACATCAATTAGCCTAATTAATTATGCTCATTAACATCAAAACATGTCCAACACATTTTAATCAAAAATCAAACCCATTTCATGCTATAAGTCTCGTCAATTTGGGGTAATTTATGTCTGATTTGGTTTCAATCCAATTAAATCCACAATCAACATTCCCAATCGTTTCAAGTCATCCAATGATCAACGAAACAAAAATACCAAGACATTAGGGTTCATGTAGCCAAGCCTCAAAAATGGGGGAAAAATGATCCAATCCAATTTTCATGAAATTGATCCAATACAACTTCAATTAAACATCATTCAAGCATACTCAATCAATTAATTTAATCAAATCATGCTCAAAATCAATTTACCCAATTTTAACCCTACTCCAAGTTTCATGCTCAACTTTGCTCTGATACCATAGTTGGGTTTCTCTAAGTCCCGGGATCGATTAAAGCAATGAAACATATGTGCGAATACATCAAAGAAGTTGCGGAATACTTACATTGAGCGTTTGAGCGATGCGACGAAGAACAAAACTTTTCTGCCCTCCTTGGAAGCTCACGGCAAAGTGCAGATTTTGTCCTCCAAAAGATGTTCCAATTTCGGTCCAAGCTCCAAGCTTTTGGGTGGTGATTCCAAGATCACAAGTGGGTTTCCTTATCACCTTTGTATGTCTCCATTGTGTGCTAGCACTCGGTAATTTTTGCCACAAAAATTACCATGCTTCTCCTTCAATCTCACGGTGAAACCAGAAAAAGAAGGAAGAAAAAACTGCCCATTGGGCGTGAATGAGAGAAGAGAGAAGAATGTGTTAGGTTGTTACAAAAATTGTATTAGTTAATTGTTTTCAAAAAACAAATAAACATATACCATTTTTCCTTTTCCAAAAAGTCAAAGTATTAAAGCTTTGCCAACAACCACCATCAATCACAATGACAAGTTGTCACATCACTCAAAGTGACTAGACATCACATCAATTGATTGACTAGTGATTTGAAGCTTGATGTGACTTGTGGGCCGCACTTAAATTCGCAATGCGAGTGCGCCCGTAAACACTCTCGGGCTCGGGTTCGCTAATTCCAAATTAACGAATTTTTCGTTGCGACGAAATTAAATCTAATTTAATTAAATAACTTTGCCTAGCAAAATTACTATTCACATCGCTAACGAATTAATTCTAAATTAACTCATTTTCCTGAATTAAAATCTAATTTTAATTCCAAGTCGAAATCCAATTTCATATAATATATCAAATATATTATTTTATCGATTAATTCTAAATTAATCGTTCTCTCTCTTTAATTAATATTTTATCGCAGATAAAATATATCCGTAATTAATCCCAGATTAATTTTTTCTCTCATTTAATTAATCCCAGATTAATAAAGTGCGAGTCATACGTCATCGGTGAATCTTCAGGAAGCGACCCATGAGATCCCCGGATATGTTGGCAGTAAATCAGGTCGTCGGACTATCCGAACACGTACGTACCTAGTACTACGTTTTTACCGATTTACAAGAGTAGGTTGGCTTCTAGCAAAGCGCCATGCCTACCCAATTCTCCAGAAATATCCTTACAGGAATATGTGATCTATATCAGGCGTAGTATACGTAGTATTGCGTATTTCGATTCAGCATCGGATGTCACGTGCAAGGCCTGGGGCTGGAAATGTGTCTGCCCCGTACGAAGCACATATCGGATCTCTGGTAACTAATCTCTATAATCGGATAAACATGACCTAGTCATAATATCCCGATAGCTGCATCATATAAGAGAACGAGTTCTGTATCCTATGTGATCATCATCTCCACTATGACTGGAGTGATACTTCCATCTCGACATCACACCCAATACACTACGATTCTCAATATACCCAGAAGAGGCGTACACAGAACCTGTTAAATCCCTGGACGACCAAAACTAAAGTACTTTGATTGTCGCAAGTATTAGCGGTGCAAGTCTCAGGTTAAGACCAAATACACCTACCCTGATTCGGACTTCCATAGACACATAGTCATACTACCAATGGAATTCCGAGGGGTCTATCCAGTGCGAAGCTGTTTTCCGTAGCATCGGTAAAACACAACCTCCTACTACACTTGCATGAGTATCCTATACCCAAATATATGAGAACTATGTTGTTATGCCCTCACAATGCGCAGAAGTGTAATACTAGTCTATTCCGCATTATCGATGTCCAATCTCGATAATACTACGACTAGGGATATTTAATGATTAAACCTTTATGGATTGATACTGTCTCATATCATCTCAATCCGGAACTAATCATATGGACCTTCTATCATTTATACATCTTGGTGATCTAATCATAATGATAGAAGAGCAATTTCCTTTGTCATATAGTTAATTTGTACAACAACACCATGATCTGTACAAATAGTGACGCTATGGGTCATAACTGTCCAATAATAATATCAAACATGAATAATGTAATGGATGAAGCATCAGACCTGCTCTGATACCATTTTGTTGTGGTTTTGGGCGAAGGGCGCGGCAGAAGCACGGTTCGGGCGAAATCGTAATTTAAAACTTTTTCAAATTACCGAATAAATTATTCAGTATATAATATGAATAATTTATTCATATTTCACCTGAACATATTTATTCGATATCAAATAGCGACATAAATATAAAGGAAACGTTGTGAAACTTTTACGAAAACCATTTTTTCGCAAAATGCATCTTTGACCGAACCGACCATCCAACACTTATGGAGACTGCCCAGGTTAGCCCCAATAGTGTTGGGGCAGTTCATGGACTGCCCGAACAGTGAAAAATTCACTGTTTGGACAGCCGTCACCCGGTTGGCTCAAAAGTAACCTAGTAATGTTGTTTTCACCGTTTTCGCTTATTTCAACTCCGAAACACTTTCCAGAAATTGTTCCAACTCCCAAAACACATCCAATACATTCACAAGACATTATTTCATCACAAAATCAGTAAGCTTCCAGATTTGATCCAGAAACCGTTTTTGCCAAATTTCATGCTTTAAATCCAATTTTCAAGATTAATCCAATTAATCCACAACACCATTCAAAGTCACCACACATGAAGAACCCAAGAACAATTATAGGTGTTACAAGAGTGGTCATAACACTCTAGAATGGCAGTATGTCATCAAATGAACAAATTGGACAATAATTACACTAATTCCAACCAAAACTACTTCACACATGCTTCAACACTTCCAATTCATCATCCACAACCAAAAGCCTCAATTTTTCAGATTTAAAGGAACCCTAGAACCTTTCTAGATCATCAAGAAACAAGAAACTAAATTTCCAAACTTAGGGTTAAAGTAGATTACCTTTAATCTCTTGTTTCCTAAACCTTTTTTTCTTGATTTTCCTTCATTTCTTCAAGGATTCTTCAAAAAACATTTGAGACCCATTTTCTTTGTGACTCTCGGCCATGGTAGCAAGTTGAAGAAAGAGAAATTTTTGTTTTAATTTAAAATGGAAGTGACCGACTTTAGAGGTAGAATGGTCATTTTGGCCAATAAATTATTCAATTAATAAAAGTATACTTTACATTAAAAAATCATATTTGGACATGTAAAGATTAATCAAAACATGCCATGTGAACCAATAATAATTGGACAAATTTCATAAGATTTATGAAAAAAGTTTATTAATTAATTATTTAAATATTTAACAATTAAATATCCAATTAATCAATTAATATAATTATTATTATATATATATTTTTATTTACAATAAATAACAAATACATATATTTATGGCATCTGTCAAAATCTCATTTGACGAATAATTAATGTGTATCTAATCGTATTATGTATCAAATACAAATACATAATAATTACGATTGGCCAAAATCCCATAATGCATGTGTTATCATTTAACCGATTAAACGATTCGAATTAACTCATTTAACCTGATGAAATATTATGAATAATCTGTATTATTCATAACGCGTTGCCCAAGTGCTCAACGAGTACACTTCATATTATGGGACTCTCTAAGTTTAGGTTTATCCGTCACGAAATCCAATTTCGTGTCCATAATTCACCCACTCATGAATTATGACGACCATAAATAATCTCGCTAAACTATGCAAGTCGAGGTCATTGCATACGTATAATCCCTCCATCATAGGATATCCATATTGTACCTGGGATATAGATGAAAACATCAAATTCGTTCAATATAATATAGTCGACTTTCAATTTACGATCTCTAAATAACACTCGGAACTGATTTCCGAAGTTATACCACGGCCATGGATTTACTAGATCGCAAACACGTGTAAGATGCCTATGCCATGTACACAGGACTGACAGATCCTCTCTTGATACGCACTGGTTATCATGAGCATCAGTCCACACCCAACGAACAGGTGGAGGTCTGATCATGAATAGATCGGTGACGTGAATGTCATCAAAGTGTGGAGGATAACTCATATATCCTACAGTGGTATCTCAAATCGAATGACCACTATGCTCGCTCAACTCGTGAAGATTCCTATTAACGTTGGTGTACCATCTTTTAGGAAATCTTCAGTGAGTCGTTCAGTGTTTACCAAATAAATACCTTCATGTCTATACGAGTCTCCTGAGACTCATGGTTTATTGGGATAAATCATCGGACCAAGTCACGATATATGATATGTACTGGTCTCAGTGGATTTTACTAACCGACCCGTGTTAGTAAATCTTGACCAGATGTTCGAGTCATTATCTAGGTCCCAAGATCAAACAAGACATGAAACACATGTGTGAATACATCAACGGAGGTAGCGGAATACTCACATCGATCGGTTGAGTGACGCGGCAAGCAACAAAACTTGAAAATCCTCACTGGTTTGGGCGTGAACTGCAGCAGTCCACTGCCCTGCAAAACAGAAATTTGAGCTGCGAAACGGAGCTCCAATCCTCGTCCGACGGATCCCGGCTCATGGGCGAACCTCCCTACCACCTTCGCAAGACTCGTAAGTGTGCTAGCACTTGATTTCTCACCATGAAAAACCACTCTTGCTTCCCTTTTATTCACGCCATTTTGCTTCAAAAATAGTGAGCATTTTACAGTTTGGGCGTGAGGAGAAGAGAGAAAATGAGAGAGATGAAAGTTGTGTGTAATGTATTGGTTAAGCTTTTCCAAAAGGCCTTTTATATTTTTCAAGAAAAATACTAAAACAATTACTAATGAATTAAATCAAAAATCCAAAAGTAAATGTTTTTCCCTCCAAACACTATTACACCAACTTACATCAACTATTCACATGTCACTTTAATAAAGTGATGTGATGCAAGTCAATCCATCAATCCATCAATCAATCAATCAATCAATCAATCAATCACTCAAAGTGACTTTTGATTTGACGCTTGATGTGACAATTGATTTGACGCTTGATGCGACTTGCGATGCCGCACTCGTATTCGAAATACGAATGCGCTCGCAATCACACTCGGGCTCGGGTTCGCTAATTCTAAATTAACCATTTTTCCGTCGCGTCGTAATTAAATGATTACGCCTAGCGAATTCACTATTCACGTCGCTAACGAATTAATTCTAAATTAATTCGTTCGCCCGAATTAAAATCTAATTTTAATTCCGCGTCGAAATCTAATTTCATTTAATATATCGAATATATTAATTTACCGATTAATTCCAAATTAATCGTTATCTCTCTCTAGACGATATTTTATCCTAGATAAAATATCTCTGTAATTAATCCTAGATTAATTTTCTCTCTCTTCTATATAATCCCAGATTATTCAAGAGTGCGAGTTGTGCGTCATCGGTGGATTATCGAGAAGCGACCCATGAGATCCCCGGATAAGTTGGCAGTAAATACGGTCGTCGGAGTATCTGAATCATGTACGTACCAAGTACTACGTTCTACCGATTTACGAGACAAGGTCGACTCCTAGCAAAGCACCAAGTCTTCCCAATTCTCCGGACATATCCATTTAAGAATATTAAGATCTGTTATCAAGCGTAGTATACGATTGTATTGTGTGTAACGGCCCAGTATCGGATAGTCACGTGCTAGGGCTGGGGCTGGATAAGTGTCTACCCCGTCCGAAGCACATATCGGATGCCTGGTAACATAGTCTCTATAATCGAATATTCATGACCTGGTCACAATATCCCGATTGGTTGCGCAACACTCAAGAGCACTAGTACCGTATCCTGCGTGACATCATCTCCACTATGACTGAAGTGATACTTCCGTCTTGACATCACACCCAATACACTACGACTCTCTGATAAACCCAGAAGTGGTGTACGCAGAACCGGTTAAAGCCCTGTACCACCAAGACCAAAGTCTACTGATTATCGCAAGTATTAGCGATGCAAGTCCCATAGACACATAGTCATAATACCAATGGAATTCCGAGGGGTCTATCCAGAGCGAAGCTGTTTCCCGTACCATCGGTGAAACACGACCTCCTATCGCACTTGCATAAGTATCCAATACTTATATATATGAGAACTATGCCGTTGTGCCCTCACAACGCACACAAGTGCAATACTAGCCTATTCCGCATTATCGATGTCCAGTCTCGATAATACTCCGGCTAGGGATATTTAATGATTAATCCTTCGGGGACTGATACTGTCTCATATCATTCTCAGTCCAGGAACTAATCATAGGGACCTCTCTTCATTTATACATCTATGGTGATCTAATCACAAATGATGAGAGTGCAATTTCCTTGTCACATAGTTAATTTGCTACAACAACACAATGATCTGTGCAAATAGTGACCCTATGGGTCATTTTGTCCAACACCAGAAACTTTATTTGAGGATATACATCTAATAATGTGTTTCCCAATGTCAATTACAAACTACGTTGTTGTTGGGGTTAGTGCTCAGAGCGCCAATCCGGACCGTATTTATGTCTGATTCATGAATACGAACATCCCCTTATTCCATAATATTACTTATTTATGGTTGCACCTCTTGTTTTTATATACGTATTCGATCTGATTATGATTAGATTGAAACTAAATGTTTTTTAGTGATATGTATATATTAGACAAAGGCCCGATAATATATAATGCAGTACACAGTTACAAAGGGAGTTTGTAATTGACAATGGGAAGTGTCACTGCTAAATGTATATTATCAAATATTGTTCCTAGTCAAGATTTACTAACACGGGTCGATTAGTTAAATCCGTTGAGACCAGTACATGTCGTATATCGTGACTTGGTCCGATGGTTTATCCCAATGAACCATGAGTCTAGGGAGACTCGTATAGACGTGTAGGTGTTTATAGTGGATAAACACTGAATGACTCACCGAAGATTCTTAATGGATGGTACACCAACGTTAATAAGAATCTTCACGGGTTGAGTAGCATAGTGGTCCTTCGACTTGAGATACCACTGTGGATGTATGAGACATCCTCCACACTTAGATGGCAGTCACGTCACTGATCTATTTAGATCAGACCTCCGCCTGTTCGTTGGGTGTGGACCGATCATCAGAATATCCTGTGTGTGTCAAGATAGGATCCGTCAGTTCTGTGTATAGAGCATAGGTAGTCCATATATAATTAGCAGTCTGTTAAATCTGTGGCCACAGTATACTTCAGAAGTAAGTTCCGAATGTTATTTAGAGATTGCTAATAGATACGTCAACGGGATAATACCTATAGAGATTTGACGTTTATATCTATATCTCTGGTATTATCCGGATACCTGTGACGGAGGGATTATACGTATGCAATGACCTCGACCTGTATGATTCAGCTAGTTTATCCATGGTCGTCATAATTTACGGGTGGATTTTGTGACAGATATACCTGAATCTAGAGAGTCTCACTAATGAAATATACTCGTAGAGCACTAGGGCAACTTTTATGAATAATAATGATTATTTATAAATCGTTTAAACGTTAAACGAAAAATACATGCGAACGGGCCGAACCGTCATTCCTAATTAATTTGTAATTGTATTTAATATATGATATTATTAAATACACATTATTAAATTGTCAAATAAATGTATTTGACATATATCATTAATATATGTATTTGAGATATTTAAAGTAAATATAATACATATATTTGAGATATTTGTATTTAATTAATTATTTAATTATTTAATTGTTAAATGATTAATATAATTAAAATATAAATATCTTACCAAATGATATAGTTAGGAAATGATTATAAGTGTTTATTGTTGACTTTAAAGTAAAGGAAATGGTAGTCAAATTGGATTTGACTTCTTTGATATTTGTTTAAATTGTTTAAAATTGAAATATCATTTTCCTTTAATTTTTGTCAAATTTTCGGCCATGACTTTAATTAAATATAATGGTTATATTTTTCATGTTGCCATTTTTGACTTTGTTAAAAATATCATTAAAGTGTTTTTGATATTTTAACAAGTTGGTAACATGAAATTGAAATGAAATGAAAAATATTTGACTTCTATTTACTTAGCCAAATTTGGCCAACGCATGATTTTTGGGCAAGTATATATTGTTTCATTTATTTTAGGGTTTCATTTAACCAATTCACTTTATCAAAACTCCATTACAACAAGGCAAAGAAGGTAGAGAGAAAAGAAAAGAAAAACAAGGAAAAGCTTGGAATTTAGTAAGTATTTCCAACCTTCCATAAGAGAGTAATTTGTTCCTCTTGTTTTGGGAAACATCTTGTGATGTTATTGATTTTTTCTATTCTTTATTCTTTGTACTTTTGATGGGTAAAAGTTTGATGAAGGTGATTTGCATGTATGATGTTGGAAGTTTATTACTAGTGTAGTAATAAGCATTCTTTTAAGGTTTTAGAACCTTGTTGCCATTCTAGAGTTATTTACCCACTCTTAAATGACCTAGAATTATTCTATAGTTGTTTCATTGTGTTGATACTTGATTTGGATGGAAGAAACATGATTGAAGTATTGGATTTAACCAATTTGGTCTAATTTGTCCAATTTGATGAAATTGAAAAATTAGGGTTTAAGACCACTTCCAAATTTGGGGATTTTCATATATGTTGTGTATAAGGATTTTTATATGATTCATATAAATTTTCATGTTGATTGGATTACATCTTGATGTGTTTTGAAGCATGAAATGACAAAGTGCACAATATGGCACCCTAATGGTGCATTCGGCCAAATGGTCAAAATTTGGGATTTATGTTGCCTTTGGTGTTTTGATGTTTTAAACAAGTTAAGTTCATCTTAGAAATGATTTAGAATCATTCAAAATTGATTTGATCAATTTCGGACTAAAATGGACAAAATACCAAGTGTAAGGGTAATTCGGTAAATTCACTTAAATATGATTTATTGAATTTTATTTCATAATTTGATTATTGGATAATTAAATAAATATGTTTATTTAATTAATCCGAGAAAAATTTTTGAAATCGGAAAATTTGATTTTCCACCGCTTCCGCTGTGTTATCGGATTTAGCCCCTAAAACCCCCCACAAAATGGTATCAGAGCGAGTCTGATTCTAGGCCTCCATAAAATGATTAGCTTGTTTTATTCAATGTTTAATCATTTTTTCTTGACTTTGTACATGCATGTTATAATCTAATTTGATTAGATTTAGGGTGTATGACACTTAATGGAATATCCCCGCTTAATAAGGTTTTTAAAGTAACTAGTATTTGGAATACTTGTTTCTTGGTCCATCTTGTCAATACGGTTTATAAATATTTTTCCGTGACTACATCCGAGACCGTGCCTCTGCTGTGAGGGTGTAGCCGATATAGATTTATTTATGCCGGATGTATATTAGATACTAGATAAATTCAAGCGAAAGCGGAATCCTGAACGTGCCCTAGCTGTCAGGGTTACGCAAGTAACTTGAGTTTATCATTGACGAGTTTAACCTTGGTACGTCTCCTTGTGGGCCTGCCTTAGCAACGACAACGAGAAACGACCAGGACCGGAACCTCAGAATCACTAGTGAGTGATTGACAATGAGTTGTCTACCTATGAATATACGTAGGCGAGACCGTGCCTCTGCTGTGAGTCGAAATATATTCATGGGGTCCACTTCCCATTATGGAATTCGATTTAAATATTGAATTCTCGTTTTTTTCCGTTGGGGATTACGGTATTACGTAAAATAATGGGAGGCACTGCTAAGTTTAAAAATTTCTTAACTTAGACAGTGTGTATTATTATGGAAATAGCCGCTTGTTTGTTTTCCTTAATCTATATTAGATAGAATTAACCTTTTAATTCACTGCACATATATTTTGATATGTTGTCTGACTTGACTCTTGGTTGCAGTTATTCTAGAATAGGTTCTAGATACTACTAGACTAGGATATTATTAGATTGGTCTAAACCATCGGGAACTATTGTTCCGATTTTCTTCAAAAATAAAGATGGTTAATGACTTAGTTTCTAAGTCATGATAGATAATCTAGATAGATATCCCTTTTAGGATATAATAATTTAGAGAGAATAGTTTCTTATGCAGTAAGAATTGACTTGAATTAGTTCATGTCTCGAGATTCTTGACTGGCATTAAGAAAGCCTCACTAGGTATTTGTTTATCTAGTAATGACATTTCTTAGCCTTAATTACCTTTAGAGGCAATGTGTCCGACACGATTTGCTAATCAATTATTTGCAATTGTTATGAATAGTTGAATGCAAATAGTAAAGCTAAAGAAAGGAGTTGTGTGTAGTTGTGTATAGAAAATATCGATTTTCACAAATACTACAACTATAGGTATTGGATACCAGATCTCCCGTCTAGTTGTTTAAAAATATTAGTTAACGATTGTTTTGATAATTGATATCGGAACTTGCGACTATTGGATAGTTACTTGTTCTTAATAAACAATTGTTATATATATTTTAAATATAACTAGTAGTGTCATTGACGTAAAGATAAACATTAAGAAAAATTATTCGGTAATATAAATAATTTAGAACGGTGCTTTATGAGTTTAATCACTTAAGCATTAGATGCTTATTCCGTATGGTAAAGGATGGTTTGATACGATATCACACCACACATCCTTATCCATTTAATGAATATTGTATTCAGGAAAGTGATTAAGATCTCGTTTAACCAATGATTGTTATTAGACCACCAAAATTATTTAACTGATACATTGGATGTATGTAGTTTAATAAATAATAATTGCTTAAGGTAGTTTTCTTTATTTCGTAACTTAGTTGATGAATTGTCATAACTTAGTTACGTGTTTCTGAAGGAACACATATTGAAAGTCTTGAAAGTACCAAGAACTTTCAATCTGTTCTGATGAAACGTAGATTGAACATTTTTTACTTGTTCAAATATATTCAATCTAAAGTATTTTGAAAACTTGATCCTTAAAATTCATTACATGTCTTTGAACTGTTCAAAGATCTTTGATACGATCAAATATTTGAATTTAAAGCAATTAGTTCTAAGGTTATTCAGTGAATATGATTCATATTCAATATTATTCTTCCACGATTCCATTTTGATGGAATTGAGTAGTAAGAACAGTCGAATCTTATATGATTTGATTCGTTTGATATTGAATGTTACCGAATTAGTTTCAATACTCTTGGGGATATTCTCCAGTAACACTAATACATCTCTTTAATTAATTTTCCATTAATTTCTACAGTTACATATATGATATGTATAGGTAGAAAATTCGAATCTTGAAAAGTTTGAGATTTGAATCTTTCTTTTATATAATAGTTATATAATGGAAATTACTTACACCTTGGAGGTATAAGTAAAAGTTTATCGTTTATTCTGTTTAATAGAATATTGTATTCTATTTAATAGAATATTGTATTCTATATAATAGAATATCTTTCCTACGATCCTAAGTAATAAAATTATTTTATTACTTGGTGTGTAACATCATATGTTAATTATTGTAGAAAAGGCTTGACTTACTGAAGTCAAATGTGAGAATGATAGATTATAAATGGAACTACGTGATTAATAAGATGAAACAACCTTTATACATCTTCTATATAAGTCTAATAGGATATCAGAATCATTTACGAGTATTTGATACTTAATGGTTCTGTTGTTTTCTTATTGAAGAAAATTATCCTATAACTTATAATGGAAGCGATATTTGATATCGATTCTGGAAGTTCACCATTGAACCATAGATCTAAGATTGTTCATAGCTTACTACAATCAAGTTTTGAACTTGATTAAGCTTTCATTATGAATTAGTTCATGATATGTGCTAATTGTTTGCGCAGCAAAAGCAGTGTGAGCTTGTTAAAGGTTTGACCTTTACAGTATGACAATGAGAAAAGTTATACTCAGCAATCTATTATAGATTCTGAGAAAACTTATCTCTAGTCAAAACCAAATGAACAATTAGAGATATATTGGTTAATGTTGATATTAAACTGTACATTTTAGCTAAAGAATGCAAAGTGGCGGTTTTGAATGACTTATTCAGATAAGAGATCAGTTGTGATTTCTTTGTTTGAAGAGTTCATTCTGGAATGGCCCTAGAGTTTGTGTTCTACTGAGATCGCAGTTTAGTGTGCTAGCTTATAGAGCCTATTGTAGACTCAGATAAGTCTTCCAGAAATATGTGTTCTCTATTTTGATATCGTCAGATTGTCTGATCTTGTCAAAGTATAGAGAATACATATGTGATAAAAGGGTTAGTGGGAGCGTACAAATTACTTTCTAGTGTTATATATCCTAACAACATTATCATTATTATAGTAATAATGAGATGCTTGTGAGGTAAAAAGTTTACCTAAGTCTTCTTTACTCCGTGAAAACAGTGGGAGTAGTCTCTGTTGTATACGATATAAAGTTTTATATAAGATATAAAACCAAGAGACTTGTGAGATACTCCTATTATTCGTACATTAGATATGATCTAATAAAGGACATAACTAAGCTATCTGTATGACAGTTAGTATAACTGCTTGATAGTTATTGTGTGTCTTATACAAAGTATTCATCTTTCGTAAAGGATGATTCCTTTTTCGAAAGAGATATTGATTAGAATGTCTAATCAATCTTATGTATCATTTGATGATGACATGATAAATACTTTATAATGTGTGATTGTAGATATCGATTTAATCGTAATTGTTACGAGTTATTTTGATATCCTATAGACCATAGGATGGATCTTGAAACATGTTCTTTGTTATCCTTGAGATATTAAGAACGAGTTTCTAATTCATGGAGAATACAGTCTGCCACTATTAGGGTCATATTAGTTTTGAGACTAATTATGACGTTAGACAGTCTACGTTATAAAGAGTCACAAAAGTTGCAGTGGGAGTGTCACGCATGATTCCACTTTTTCAGTGGAATTAGATGCAACTTATGAAGTATTGACTTATGAAGTTGCATAGTGACCTTATAAATTAGAAGTTTTATATTGGTGTTGTGCTTGCGGTTGTCCACATAGTATTTTGGATTTGATCCCTAAATACTATGAAAACTCAAAGTTGTAGCACAATACTGATGTAGCATCAAAGTCATATTAATGTATAATTTAGATTCTACAAAATATGAATGATGCTAGCTATGGGAAACGATGGAGTTTGTTTGACAAACTCAATATGTCATAGCGGACCTGCTTTTTGTTGCCTACCTCTTAAGTACTGGGTGAGCTTTTGAGGGCCATGTGCATACGATACACATTGAGATGTGTATATGATACCGTGGATTGGCACTAGAGCAAGTGGGAGAAATTGTTGGGGTTGGTGCTTAGAGCGCCAATCCGGACCGTATTTATGTCTGATTCATGAATACGAACATCCCCTTATTCCATAATATTACTTATTTATGGTTGCACCTCGTGTTTTTATATACGTATTCAATCTGATTACGATTAGATTGAAACTAAATGTTGTTTAGTGATATGTATATATTAGACAAAGGCCCGATAATATATAATGCAGTACACAGTTACAAAGGGAGTTTGTAATTGACATTGGGAAGTGTCACTGCTAAATGTATATTATCAAATATTGTTCCTAGTCAAGATTTACTAACACGGGTCGGTTAGTTAAATCCGTTGAGACAGTACATGTCGTATATCGTGACTTGGTCCGATGGTTTATCCCAATGAACCATGAGTCTAGGGAGACTCGTATAGACGTGTAGGTGTTTATAGTGGATAAACACTGAATGACTCACCGAAGATTCTTAATGGATGGTACACCAACGTCAATAAATCTTCACGGGTTGAGTAGCATAGTGGTCCTTCGACTTGAGATACCACTGTGGATGTATAAGACATCCTCCACACTTAGATGGCAGTCACGTCACCGATCTATTTAGATCAGACCTCCGCCTGTTCGTTGGTGTGGACCGATCATCAGAATATCCTGTGTGTGTCAAGATAGGATCCGTCAGTTCTGTGTACAGAGCATAGGTAGTCCATATATAATTAGCAGTCTGTTAAATCTGTGGCCACAGTATACTTCAGAAGTAAGTTCCGAATGTTATTTAGAGATTGCTAATAGATACGTCGACGGGATAATACCTATAGAGATTTGACGTTTACATCTATATCTCTGGTATTATCCGGATACATGTGACGGAGGGATTATACGTATGCAATGACCTCGACCTGTATGATTCAGCTAGTTTATCCATGGTCGTCATAATTTACGGGTGGATAAATTATGGACACGAAATTGGATTTTGTGACAGATATATCTGAATCTAGAGAGTCTCATTAATGAAATATACTCGTAGAGCACTAGGGCAACTTTTATGAATAATAATGATTATTTATAATCGTTTAAACGTTAAACGGAAAATACATGCGAACGGGCCGAACCGTCATTTCCTAATTAATGTGTATTTGTATTTAATATATGATATTATTAAATACACATTAATAAATTGTCAAATAAATGTATTTGACATATATAATTAATATATGTATTTGAGATATTTAAAGTAAATATAATACATATATTTGAGATATTTGTATTTAATTAATTATTTAATTATTTAATTGTTAAATGATTAATATAATTAAAATATAAATATCTTACCAAATGATATAATTAGTAAATGATTATAAGTGTTTATTGTTGACTTTAAAGTAAAGGAAATGGTAGTCAAATTGGATTTGACTTCTTTGATATTTGTTTAAATTGTTTAAAATGAAATATCATTTTCCTTTAATTTTTGTCAAATTTTCGGCCATGACTTTAATTAAATATAATGGTTATATTTTTCATGTTGCCATTGTGACTTTGTTAAAAATATCATTAAAGTGTTTTTGATATTTTAACAAGTTGGTAACATGAAATTGAAATGAAATGAAAAATATTGACTTGTATTTACTTAGCCAAATTCGGCCAAGGCATGATTTTTGGGCAAGTATATATTGTTTCATTTATTTTAGGGTTTCATTTAACCAATTCACTTTATCAAAACTCCATTAAAACAAGGGAAAGAAGGTAGAGAGAAAAGAAAAGAAAAACAAGGAAAAGCTTGGAATTTAGTAAGTATTTCCAACATTCCATTAGAGAGTAATTTGTTCCTCTTGTTGTGGGAAACATCTTGTGATGTTCTTGAGTTTTTCTATTCTTTATTCTTTGTACTTTTGATGGATAAAAATTTGATGAAGGTGATTTGCATGTATGATGTTGGAAGTTTATTACTAGTGTAGTAATAAGCATTCTTTTAAGATTTTGGAACCTTGTTGCCATTCTAGAGTTATTTACCCACTCTTAAATGTCCTAGAATTGTTCTATAGTTGTTTCATTGTGTTGAGACTTGATTTGGATGGAGGAAACATGATTGAAGTATTGGATTTAACCAATTTGGTCTAATTTGTCCAATTTGATGAAATTGAAAAATTAGGGTTTAAGACCACTTCCAAATTGGGGCTTTTCATATATGTTGTGTATAAGGATGTGTATTGATGCATATAAGTTTCATGTTGATTGGATTACATCTTGATGTGTTTTGAAGCATGAAATGACAAAGTGCACAATATGGCACCCTAATGGTGCATTCGGCCAAATGGTCAAAATTTGGGATTTATGTTGCCTTTGGTGTTTTGATGTTTTGAACATGTTAAGTTCATCTTAGAAATGATTTAGAATCATTCAAAATTGATTTGATCAATTTCGGACTAAAATGGACAAAATACCAAGTGTAAGGGTAATTCGGTAAATTCACTTAAATATGATTTATTGAATTTTATTTCATAATTTGATTATTGGATAATTAAATAAATATGTTTATTTAATTAATCCGAGAAAATTTTTTGAAATCGGAAAATTTGATTTTCCACTGCTTCCGCTGCGTTACCGGATTTAGCCCCTAATCTAGGTTTGATCCATTATGCAAGATTAAGCTCATTAGAATGTGTAACAATGAATTTGTGGTATTATGTCATGGATTACGCATTGGATGTTTGGATTTCACAAATTTGAAAATAGGTTGGTCATGGCCGAAAATGGTGATTGGAGGGGAAACTTGATGTTGTGTTTTGGTGATGAATATGTTGTATTATGTATGAGATTGGAAATCCTAGAATTAGTTTTGAAGAAAGAAAGCTTGTTGGAGGGAAGAAAGTTGTGATTAGAGAAGTATAGATTATGAAATTGATGAGACTTTGTGTAACAAGATGTTTGAAATTTTTGGTTAATTCATGTTGATAGAATTCGGCCATGTAGGAAGTGTTGGGGGCTGTTTTTGGATGTGTAATAGAGACTTGAACTGTGTTGATTGTGCTTTGCTAGTGAAAATTAAGTAGAACAAGCTAAGATTGTAATAATGGAGGATTTTTGTATTTCGCGTGCCAAGTATTCGACTAAATGCCAAGCCTAGATTAACCAAATTAGTTAATCATGTTATGGTGTAATAATGTGCGTTTATAATGCTGAATTGAATGTATTAAATAAGGCGGTGGATTGAAAAATTTAGACAGCAAAGTTAGGTTGCGACGCTTTCTGGACAGGCCATAAATATTTACTTATAAGTTAGTTTTTGATGTCCGATTGATGAACCGTAAAATTTTAAGTAAATTAGACACATAAAAGAGTTACATATCCAAAAAATTATAATTGTTAAACTTAAAGATGAATTTCTATTGAATTTATAAATTGGGTTGTCATGCAGCTCACTACATTATATTTTTGTCTAAACAGCCACTGAAGATTAGCTTACAACTTTAGTTTCGGTAATTGAAATTAAGATTTGTTAAAACCTACAAAAACTAGACACAATAAGGTCCATCCATTTAAAATTTCAGCCCTGATTCATTTCCAATTAAATATAACAAAGTTTTGAAGTTAGTCGAGGTGTAAAGAAATTTCAAGAATATGGCATGTTTCGAAATTCAAAATCCTAACCTGGGCAATTTTGAATCGACTTCCGTAAAATTCATAGCAGTGTTCTAAAATGCGCTAGGCGCTAATCGGGCGGCGACCCAGCGCCTAGCGCCTAGGCGGGGCCTAGACAATTAGTCGGCAGACAGTTAAAAATCTAATATTTTCCAACATCATAATTCATAAATAATCCAAATCATATATATTCAATCAAAATGTAATAAAACATAAAATCATTAATCAAACTCAATCAACCATATAATGATATAAAATATCATTTAATTAAGTTCATGTTCATCATCCTTTAACAAAGTTAAACTACACTAAATATCTAATTCTTCTTCATCAGAATCAAAATCATCTTCATCAAGTTCTCTATATTCAACATTTCTAGCGCTTTTTCGAGGTTGTAATATGCCATCGGCCTCAGATGCTTCATCAACCATCCTCCAAGTAAGCCCCGAACCGATCCTTGTGCATTAGTAGCATCTTTGGCTTGTAATACATCCACTTTCAAATCCTTCTCCCTTTTGCGCTTGTTCTTCAACTTGGCATTAAAGGAAACATAGACAAGATTATTTAATCGATTCACATCTAGTCTATTCCTTTTCTTCGTGTGAATCAACATAAATAATTTAAATAAATCAATTAATATTAATAATTACAAAATAAAATAATCAAATATTTAGCTAATGTTAAATATTTACCCCCTCAAAAGTGCTCCAATTTCGTTCGCACTCAGATGAACTAGTGGTTAATGAAAGTATCCTTTTTGCCATTTTTAGCAAGTTTGGAGTATGATGTCAATATGTACGCCACCATGAAACTACAAATGAACATAAATAGTTTGAATGAAATATAATAATTCTTATATATTTTGCAAAATAATTCAAATGAATACTTTGTTTTTACCTGGATTAAAAACATCAATCGATACCCGACATGTTTTGATCCCCACTTCTTTACCAAAAGCTTCATCTTTTGTCTTATATGAAGCCAGCTCCTCATTTATCACCTTACTCTGCATGTCAATGTCATTGGGGAAGAAAGCCTCCAAAACCGTAAATACTTCATCCATTACTTTCACATCATACTCAATACTTGTATCATTATAGTAGTAGTAAGGATTTAAAAGATAAGCAACACAATGTAATGGAGTATCAAGCCGCCCTTCAATTTTACTATCAATAATCTCCAAGATTGGCCGATAATTACTTTCAATATTGTTCAATGCATCCTTGATCTCTTCTTTTGCATTCTTTAGGTCTCCATAAACAAACCACATTGATGGCTTTCTATCCCCATCAACTAATCGAAGTACCCTCACCAAAGGTGCAAACACCTTCAAACATTGGGTCACCCCATTCCAAAAATAGACACTCAACACCGTGGAAAATGCAGCTTTCCCTTTATCTTGCTTCGACCATATGCACTCATCCCATTCCATGCTAGCAAACATGGTTCGTAAACTTTCTTTTTTCTCAATCAAACTTTGTAAGGATAAGAAAGCTGAAGCAAACCTAGTTACTCCCGGTTTGACTATGTCCCTCTGTTTTGTAAACGATCTCATCATGGACAAAGTCTTGTGATGGGCATACACGACAATGGTGAAAGCCTTGGCACTATCAATGGTTTTCTTGTACCTCGGCAATTTCCCAATACTTTCAAGCATGAGGTTTATGATGTGAGTAACACATGAACTCTAAAAAATATTTGGCATCTTCGCCTTCAACAACTTTATCGTGGCCATATTGTTTGAGGCATTGTCTGTTTCAACTTGAACCACATTTTTCGCCCCCACTTGTTCAATGCCCGTCATCACATACTCATAAATATGCTCAGCAGTATGCGCCACATCAGAACTTTCCTTGGAAGAAATGAAAGTGGTACCTATTGTGCAATTAACACACAAATTCATTATATTTCTCCTTTTCCTATCACTCCAAGCATTTGTCATGATAGAACACTCGTTCTCCATCCACTCATTCTCATGTTGTTTCAGGAAATCTTTAACACTTGCAACTTCCTCTTTCACAATGGCTCCCTCAAATCATATTGGCTAGACCTTTGGAATCCAATCCAAATTGACCAACTGCTTCCATCATCGCTATCCAAGTGTCATTGTCAATAACATTGAAAGGAATACCGGATTCATACACCCACATAGCAACAAATCGCTTGACATTATGCGTCTTTTCTTTAAAAAAATGCTTCATTAATATTTTGTTGCCGCATTGTTTTACCATCACTAGCTGAAGAATCAGGAGGGGTTACCATTGTCCACCTATCCAAATAGCCGCGATTCCGAGGGGGTCTTGAATTTAACCTTTCTTCTATTTCACGAATTTGAGCTTCTTCTTCTTCGCCCCCAATATTAACTACTTGCCTTATCTCACTAACATGCTTCTCTTTTCTTTTCTTCCTATTCCTTGCCTCTAAAATGGCATGTCTACACTCCTCTTGATCTTCTTTACTAGACTTTGGACATTTTGCAATATTCCCCGATATATGCCCAATATGTTCTTTCATTCGGTAAACTCCACCGGAAAATTTTTTTGAACACAACTTACATTTCACTTTATCCAAGTTATTCGAATCCACTAAAGCCTCATACTCACATCCATCATTATTTGAATTCCGTTTAAGAACGGGACTACACTCCGAATTAGAAGCCACGGAAGAAGAAGCCATTAACTACAATTTTGATTAGTAAAAAGTCATTATAAAGAACTAAAGAACTAATAATTTGAACTCAAAACATCATAAAGAACTAATAATAGCAATGATGCAAAACCCAAAATTCCAACTCTTCAAAATCTTAAAACAAATTCAGTATAAAATGAGAAAATGACAATGCAAAACAACATAAACCCTAAAATTTATTTGCATTATCTTTACTTAAATTTATAATTTAATATTTTAATTAAAAACTTTAAGTAACTAACTAATGTCTAATAATCTCTAATATGAATATGTAAATAATTTTTAAATGCATATCAAAAAATAAAATCAAAATCAAAATAGAGACCAAATGAATTTTAGGACAAAAGAAAAAAATTGAAGACTTAGTGACTTACTAAATCAAATAACTAATTTCCAATTAAATCAAGTTGGAATAAAAAATTAAAATAATAATTTTACCTTATTTTTCCCAAAATGACGTGATGAAAAGAGAGGAGAAGAAGTGCAGAGAGAAGTCGAAACTGAGAGAAGAAGAACTGTAAACAAATTAGGTTTTTTTATTATAAACACTCCCCTAAAACGACGACGTTTTGTGGGGTCTTCTAACTCCCCAAAACGTCGTCGTTTGGGGGGTTAAAAGACCCCCCCCCCAAAACGATATTTTGGGGGGTTGTTTGGGGGGTTAAAAGACCCCCCCAAACGACGACGTTTTGGTCCCGTTCTGCAAAATAAATTTATCGCTGATACACTGCCGATTATCAGTCGTGTATCGGCATGTAGTCGGCCGAGTGGCGGTGAAATCGGCGCCTAGGCACCGATTTCACGCCGCCCACTCGATCGCGCGACTACCACCAACGATTTGGTTGTAGTCGCCATACTTGGCCGACGTCGAGCGATTACGTGCCGCCTAGGCAGCGCGTTTTCGAACACTGATTCATAGGAAACCTTAACACATTAAATTTTTGGTTACGTTAATTACTAATGAAAAGTGCATTATAATTATTCTGCGGAAAATATTTTATGTTGCATATTCTATTAATATATGTTAATTGTATATCAACGCGAGGAATTACGATCATCATCGACTTCGTGGATCAAGTTTAGTCAAAATCAAATCAGTATGTGGATACATTTGATTTTTTTGATACTTTATATTTACATTTTGATAATATTTTTACTTTATGGTTTGTTGATACTACTATTACATGATTTGATAATGATAAGTTTGATTAAATTTATTCTTGAGATATAAGATATTTTGATTAGATATTATATGATACGTTTCTGCCAAGATACTTTTATGATGTTTATGTTTTATGGATTTTGAAATCTCTGTGGCACTTGTTAGGGTCATGTCCATCTGAAAATGGTCGACTTGTTACTCTCTGTCGATATGGTCTTCATTCATACATTGTCTGGTCTTTGCATGCAACTCAGGCAATAGATTCTTGGATTATTTTTTATATATGTTTTAAAACAAATGTTTTGAAGTAGGTTTTATGATCTTTGTTATTTTTTTCTGACTTACATCGTTTTACGTTGTTTTTATAGTATCTGCACACTGAGACTTCATAGACTCACTCCCACATGTCCATAGATTTTACAGGTAGCCCTATCTGGTGAGCCAAAGCTGATCAAGAACCTGGGATTGAGGAAATAATGTATACTAGAGTCACTAAAGTGTTTCTCTGTCATGTAGAGTTTGTCATTTTCATTCAGAAAGAATGCATATATATTGGTATGAGTCAGGTCTAAATGTACATAAGACTAAAGATATAGTGTATGAGTATTGATTTTATACAAATGAATATGTTATTATAACATGAATTAGATTATGAAATAAATTAATAAATGTCAACTATAGTTACATAGTAAAAGAAATAATAAGAAAAGTTAAAATATAGTTATAGGCTAAAGGTGGTGGTGAGGATCCATCACTTATTGGTAACATCTACGTAGCATGGATGTTACAAAGATGGTAACAGAGCAAGGTCTAGGGGTCAGTGATAGCAGTAGGAGGGTGATAGTGTCTTATATATGCGGTATGCCCGGAGTACCCATATAAAAGGGGCTACTCTCAAGTATTATCTATAAATAACTTACCAGCCAGGGATAGAAACCAAACATGTGAATATGTGGCAGGGCACCAACTTACGATGAGAGTTAGTTACACCCTTCATTGAGGAATGATATGATAGTAAGCTGGAATTGTTTAAGAAAAATGATAGAGAGAGAATCCTAGAGTTATAATAGTTATCCCAGATAAGTAAACGATAAGTACGTGATATAGCAGCCTTAGTGTAGACTAGATGTTATAACATAGATATATTGAGTCACTAGTAGCAGAATTGAAATCCACTACAGAATCTTTACGCGTATAACGCAAGCGCACGTATCGTTCAAGTAGTATAAAAAGTATCGATCCCACGAGGACTTAAAACCTTTTGTTATCAATTTATGAAGTTAAATGTTTACAAGTATCTAATGGATTGATTGTTTGATTGGGTGGTGACTTTAAAACTTAAAACAAGTAAATAAAATTGCTTGAAAGTAGTTTTTAAGAAAATTAAATTTTAAAACTATCCAGGGTTGTGAATCTTTCCAATATCATTTTTAAAGATGAAGTGATTATCTTACGGTTGTGTAATATATTGGTTTATTAACCTGGAACATTAAATTATGTAAAAGCCTCTTCCGATGGTCAAATACAAATACCCAGTATAACCCAATTAATCATATTCTTATGTTAACCAAATTATCTGAATTCATTAAGATTAAGTTCCAATTATGGCTACCCCCGCCCGACAGGTATATTCCTATCCTGTAAGGAAATCTATTAAAGGGTTATCTATCCTCAAGGAAGATCGTGTGCTATTGAGTCTAAGGTCTTAAACCTAAAATCTTTTTTCTAAGTTCATTTTAAGTTTACCAGTTCAATTTTATTAATGGTCGGTTAATAAAAAGCATTATGATTAAAGTTCAATAAATAAACCTTTATATTACCCAAACTGTAATTTAACCCCTTATAAACCGATATTGGATTTTATCACAACCCCAGATAACTGACTTAGTTACGACACATATTTAGGAGTAGTCAAAACTTAAATAAAATAAAAGACATAAAGTAAATTGCTGGAAATTAAATACTTAAAAGTAAATGACGGAAAGTAAATGCTGAAAAGTAAATACTGAAAATTAAATGCTAAAAAATAAAAGTTGGAAAGTAAATGCTGAAAAGTAAATACTGGAAGGTAAATAAAGTAAAAGTACAATAAAAGTAAATGCTGAGGTAAAATGATCAACTTTTATTACTTCTATTTTAGATATCTCCCTTAATATAATATATTAACTTTGCATGATAATTACCAAACAGCCATATAGGTGGTATCCAGATTAAGTCAAATTAATAATTAATTACCAACCGACCAATCAGGCAGTATCCAGTTTAGTCAGGTTAAAACTAATTTAAATAATTACCAACCGACCAATATGGCGGTATCCTCGTTAAGTCAGGTTTTAACTAGTTTATATATTATAATTAAGGGAGATTAATCTAAATATTAGTAATAAAAGTTTTACCTTTTACCCCAACAAGGGGGAGTTACCTCCTCATTACTGAAAAGTAAATTGCTGAAAAGTAAAGAAAAGAAAGTACTGTGTGTAAAAGTAAATTGCAGAAAGTAAAGACTGAAAAGTAAAGAAAAGAAAGTACAAAATGGAAATTAATTACTGAAAGCTGTAAATAAACAAACAAGATACAATCTTCTTAGTATTCTTAAGGAATTTCAAAGAAGAAAGTATGCATTTACAAATGAAATGGTTTGGTATTTATAGGCAAAATTTTACCTCCACCAAATCCATTATTAAATGCTCCACCAAATCCATTATTAATTGCTCCACTAATTGCTCCACCAAATCCATTATTAATTTCTATCATGGTTGGTGGGAGCTTGACTATTTTTATTTTTTATTTATTTATTTATTTTCTTGCTTTGAAAATGACTTTAATAATTACACATAACAGACTTCCGGATGTTTCATCACTTTCGGTCATGAAATCTTCAGAATTAGAACTTATTTCGTTCTTCAAAGTTGTAGATCTTTGAGTCTTCTTTAATCTGTAACCTGAATCAGCTCAATCCGATATCTGAGTAAAAAGTTATGCCCAAAATACGACAATTGCGCAAAATTGGAATTTCCGAAACTGCACTTCGTTAGACCGCCCTTTCAAGTTTCCAATCTCCAAAATTAATATGTCAAGTCCAATTTTTGCCCTTATTTGACCCACATTCCGTCCTAAATGATTTCATTGAGTCCCAATATTATTTTATCTGTAAAATAAACTAAAACATATAAAAACGTTCATCAAACCCGAGAAATTAAACAAAATATTAAGTAAAAGGGGCAATAAATATTGATATATTTTCCGCTCATCAAGTACCCTCTTTCTGGCTCACAAAGCAACATTCATAATCTGGTAAGGGTAGCTATCCTATTCCAAACCAATAAGTATACTTCTATATCATAACACCTTCATAAATAGCAAACCATCTATAAGAGGAACCGTGAAATACATAACTAGAGTATTGAGAGCAGACATCATTCGCCTTGGTATGGGATTTTCAAATGATTATGATCTATCGAATAGGACTAGTTAATCCAAAAACTTCGGGGATTTCTTAAATTGTGCATTAGTTGTTGAAAATAATAGAGAATTGATTAGTTACTTCTTAATAAATTTGGAACCTTGCTCTTTCTCTTTCGATCTTTCCCTATTAGGAAGCCAAACAAACCCCAACAATAAGTTAATTGCTCTCTTGCCAAAGTTTTGGTTCTTGGTAACCAATCCAATTTTTAGTAGTGGCTAGAGCTCAGTACTAGTTTCCTTATCGATCTGTTGAGTGTTTGCAAGTGATGTAGGAGTTTTGGATATAGTTTATTAACAATGTTCTTACTCAGTTAAGCACAAAAAATGGGTCAAGGAGATAAGCCGATTCTGAAATAAAGTAAAGCTAATCTTAGTAAGATAGTTTTACGCAAAATAGGGTAAGAGAGTTTATATGATCCAGAATTGGCTTGGTGAGATTATTGTATTTGGGCCATTTTGGTGGATTTGGAAGATTCATTGGGTTCTAGAGCTTGGTCCATGCATGAGACTTTATATGAAAGCTTTATTATGTATAAGGTATGTATAGAATGATTCTTGGACGTGCATGGGCTGCCTTGATTGATTGTGGGCTTAATTTTCGAATGGTGCATTAACAATGGTAGGATTTGTGCAGGATTTATATTTTGGCCATAATTTTCTCATCCGACGTCCGATTGTGGTGATTCAAGTTGTACTGGAAATAAAACGCAAAGATCTAAAACTTAGTAGTTCACGTGAAAGTCAAATTCGGACTTCTTCATGGTCCAAATGCTGAATCAATTTATCCATATAGCTTTTATGTTTTTAAGATTATATTATGTTTAAGTGTTGGGCTGAACTTTAATTAAATTAGAAAGCCCATGCACAAAAATTTGAAAGATTTTATGTGTTATTGGGTTTATTTTACTCGTGTTTTATTTTGTTTGGGTAGAATTAGGGTTAGTCACCTATTTTAATATAATTATTCATTGTAATTGATAATTAACTAAGAACTTTTTTTTTTTTTACAAAACAAATTGACTTGCATGATCCATACGTGTATGTGGCCGTGATGGAATCATCTTGAGGGAGTGGATTCTTCCTTAGGTTTACGGGACAAAAGCTTATCAACGTGTGGCAAGTATTGTGGCCATGTATTGTGGCACTGTTCAAGATTCTCCAAAGAAATTAAGAAAGATTCTTAAGGGCAAGGTTCCTTATGGGTTGGACTTTATCCTATAAGGATTTTGTTCTGAAAAAAATCAATATTCGCGATTCTTGGGGTTAGAACACGTGGAATGGTCTTCTTGGAATCAAACTCAAAGAGGTTCTTATCAATTGGTATCGAAGCTCAAGGTTTCGAGATCAAGTTTTTTCTATCTCTTATCTTTGTGTCTTTTATTTAATTTTTTATTTCAATTTGGTTTGTGTCATTGAGTTAGTTCCAGTTATTTTTTAGATTCTTGTATATTTTCTTTTGTTTCAGGTCTATTCTTTACAGTTCAGTTTCTAGTGTTATTTTCGTGTGTTTTCGTGTATTTTTAATTGAATCTTGGGTGCTAATATGGTGTTAGTGCATATAACAGCATATATAATTCAGTTCTTGACATTTAGAGTCATTTAGAATCGATTTTCATGTAAAAGTCTAGTTAGATTCGAATTTATTTCAATCGCGCACTGATTTTAAAATCATTGTAACGTTTTATCTAGAAATGATTGCGAGACCCATAATATATCGATTTTCATGCACTCGACAAGAGCTAGTCAATAGTGTATAACTGATGGCAGAATGTTCTTATGTAGGGTCCCAAATTTTGGCCCATAGATTAGTTTCGGGATTGATTATTTTTTTAGTTTCTGGGTTCTAATAAGTTTTGAATTAGTTTGTTTGTTTAATTTGCATGCATAATTAGGGTTTGGAGAGTCATTAAAGTCATTATAAAAAAAAATTAAATAGAGTTTTGTGTAAGAGAAATAAGAAAAGTTTGATCAATTGCCTTGTGTGTTAAGTTGTGGTAGAGATTGACTTAGTATTCCTTAATCGAAATGAAATTTTTGGTTCACTAAGTTTACAAATCAAATTTTTTTCTATTTTTTTTAAGTCTCATTTGGTCTTTTTTCTTAGAGTCTTATTTTTTGTGTCTTGTCTTTGTCCTTGTCAATTTTTTAATCTTTTCTTCCTTCTTGAGTTTGTTTTGTCAAGATGCCAAGTATGTTGGATGATATTATGGGAAAACCAAGAGATAATATGTTTCGTACTAGAGTATTTGTGAAAGATGAGGTGTGTAGTGTGATTATTTATGGGGAATATTGGGCTAATTTAGTTAGTACCAGTCTCGTGGAGAAATTGAGGTTTCCATTGCTAAACCATCCTAAGCCTTATTTGTTTCAAGGTTTCCTAATTGTGATGAGGTTAAGATGGATTATCAAGTTATGGTTGCATTTACTATTAGGAGGTTTCATAATGAGGTGTTGTGTGATGTAGTGCCTATGTTTGATTGTCATATATTGTTGGGTGGTTCATGGAAATATGATAGGTAAGTATAGCATCATGTTGAGAGGAATAGATACATTTATGTCACAGAAATGAGGTCTTCATTTTTTCTCTTTTAACACCACAACAAGTCTTTACAGATCAATTAATAATGAAGAGGAGAATTGACGTTGAAAAGAGAAAAAAAAAGAAAGAATTGCCGAGTGCTTAGAAAATAAACTTGCTATTGATGTTGTGAAAGCACAAGAAGAAAATATGGACATGGTAGTGAGTGAGCAAGTAGTGAAGAGTGAGTGTGATGAGGAGGTTGTTGCTATTACTGAGGTGGATGAATTAGCTGTTGTTGGTGATGATACGTTTGAAGCTCAATGCATGGCCAAATGTATTGATAGTGAAACAACATGTGTAACCGAATGTTTTGAGAGTTTTGAGCATCTAAATGAGAGTAGTGAGTTGGGAAACACTTGGGTAAACCCTTGTGAGAGTTTCGTGAGTCTTGAGCATGTGAGATTTGTTGTGAATGAGATTGAGAATGTGAATCTAATTAGGAATCTCAATGGGGCAGAGAGTGAAATTAAAAGAGAGTATGAAAATAAAATGGGGAAGTGGGGAGAAAGGAAAATATTTGTTTTCCTAACATTGACACTAGTCTTCCATGTGCTTATTCTTTATTCCAGGATTATTGTCCAATTGATTTTATCATTACTATCTATGATTCAGGTGCGAATTCGAGGATAAATCCTTTTCAAGTGAAGGGGAATTACATGATCCAAAATTGGCTTGGTTAGATTGGTGTATTTTGGCCATTTTTGGTGGATTTGGAAGATTTTTTGGGTTAAGGAGCTTGGGCCATGCATGATACTTTATATGAAGGCTTTGTTATGTATAAAGCATGTATGGAATGGGTCTTAGACATGCATAGGCTACCTTGATTGATTTTAGGCTTAATTCCCGAATGGTGCATTAGTAGTGGCATGATTTGAGTAGGATTTGTATTTTGGAAGTAACTTTCTCATTAAATGTCCGATTTTGGTGATTCAAGTTGCATGAGAAAGAAAATTCAGAGTTCTACAACTTTATAGTTCACGTCAAATCAAATTCGGAATTATTCTTTGTCAAAATGTAGTCTCAAATTATCCCTATAGCTTTTATATTTTATGTTTTGAAGATTATATTATGTTTAAGTGTTGGACTGAACTTTAATTAAATTAGAAAGTCCATGCATGAAAATTTGAAGGATTTAATGTATTATTGGGTTTATATTACTAGGGTTTTATTATGTTTGGGTAGATTTAAGGTTAGCCACCTATTTAAAATGGCATTATTCATTGTAATTGATAATTAATTAAGAATATTTTTTAACAAAACAAATTAACTTGCATGATCCATCTGTACGTGGCTGTGATGGCATGATCTTAAGATAGTGGATTCTTCCTTAGTTTTATAGAACAAAAGCTTATCAATGTGTGATAAACGTACTTGCACTGTATCGATGTTCAAGATTCTCCAAAGAAATAAAGAAATGTTCTTAAGGGCAAGGTTCCTTAAGGATTGGACTTGATCTTAGAAGGATTTTATTCTTACAAAATAAAAATTTGTGGTTCTTGGGACTTAGAACACGTGGAGGGTCTTCTTGGAATCAAACACAATGAGGTTCTTATCAAGAGTAACCAAGGAAAGAATTGGCTTTAGATAGAGATAATCACCTAACGAAAAGCCTGACTTTGACCGGGCATATCAAGACAGACAAACCTAGTGGATAAGCCTTTATAAACCTTTATAGCAAGTAATTATTATCGAAGAATATCGAAAGGTGTGCGATATGTTCATCATTCTTCATAACGATGTTTCCCGAAATGTTAGAATATGATGCATAACTTTTACACCGAGAGTAGTAACTAGTAAGATGGAGTTTTAGATATTACGAGCTCAGGTTATAGAGATGGATAACAATGTTTCAAGGATGATAGTCGATAATAATTCATGAAAAAGAATCGATAAGCTTAAATCGTAAGGGTGGTGTATTACCAATTTCGCACCATGACTCTTAGGCAGTCTAGATGGGTGAAAAGAAAAAAGTGACAGTATATCATTAGTAAAATGAAAACATTGAATACATTTTCCTTAAACATGAGTGAGATACGAACTTGATAGCTTGAGTAGTCAGTTCAAGGAAAATAGATGATAACAAGAGGGCTTGGAGTACCAAATTAAGGATAGTGATAGAAAAACGAGACGAATCTAGCTAACATCATAACCCGAGATTGAGACCTGAACCGAATGAACCCTTATCATAAGCCTATTCTTAGTACTACCCCCATAAAATCCCTTTTATTTAATTATAACTCGGTTGGCACCAAAGCCCTTGTATTTTAAGCCAACGGTGAAAATCTTAAAGAAGATAATTGAATCTACCAAATGAGTTACCAAGTACATCCCTTGGAAGAGAGATCAAAACCTGAGTAAACTTTGTCATAAGTATATCATCATAATGGTCCCTTGTATGACTCTAATAGGGCTTAAGAAAGTTGTAGACCCCAATGTATCTCTATGGAATCTGCATGCCTCATATGGAAAAGAAAGTGATGAGATCCTTTGGTATGCAGAATGTGATACGGAGACCATTAAGAAAGAATAACTTTCGTCGAGATTTCAAGGCTGGTTCAATTAGATGTGTAAGGAGTAATGACTTCTTTCAAAAAGGGAATATAGGTCTAGAATGTTATTAAGTTTTCAGAGAAAAACTCAGAGTAATAATATAGATATCTTTGGCATGTAAAATTACACAAGGAAATGGTTCCAAGGACTGAAATAATATAAGATAAGTCATGGTCAAATGTGTTTGGGGTAGCCGGTGCCTTTTGAGGTGTCACGATACCAAATGTGGATTATTGGAAAAATTTTCATAAACACTATTCCTTTAAGAGAACGAAAACCCGAATAAGTATTAAGTTATGTAGACCTTGGATATTAGAAGATATTTCCGATGACGTGGATGAAAGGAAGTTAGCCTTTGGAGAGGAAACTAAGAAAGAGAGATAATAAATGACTTTGGTGGTAGCGAAATGTTGTGAAACAGGTTATAGCTAAATATGTATCCAAGTGTTCCCTTTATCAACAGAATAGAGCCGAATAATAGAAACCCGCAGGAACACCCTATAACTTAGGTATCAAGGATAGTGAATTAGTAAAATGATGACTTTCTCAATAGGTACGATAAGAAGCTCAAATAGGTCATGGTTCCATCTATGATACAACTGACAGGCAATCCCAATTAGTGTACTTCTTTTCAGTCATACTCAAGTTCCCACCCTAGGATTCATGCAGTGTATTATCTCGACACGAAGTTCCCACCCTCATCCTCATTGATGAAGACACATAGTTTGCTTTCTAGGGATTTACTTTATCAAGTTCCTAGGGATTTACCACAGATATTTTTTTACTGGATAGATAATAAAACGCATTTAACACGGAGGATAATAAATAATCCAATAACACACCCAAAAGAATTAAAAAAAATGCAAGTCTAAATTAAATAATTATGCTTGAGATCTATCAAAACTAGATCAATGATTTAGTTACACATAATTGTCTTTAAATGCAAACTAATCATTATTACCAAGTAAGAACTCATAAATACAAAATTAGAAGAGAAAATGAAAAAAGAACTCGTTTTGGTAAGATCATCTGCTTCAATCTTCAGTCTAGCTTAAGGTTTTATTCTTACCTTACTCTATGTGTTTTTCTCTGCTCTCAAGTCTCCAAAAGTATGTTATAAGTATGATATTTATGTTTAGAATTGGACTTATATTTATATTATAAGTCATAGGAGCTTTCCTTCTTAAAAACATAGGAATTCAACTCAAAATAGGATTTCCGGCTATATTGTCATGTCAATATGGAGTCATTGGCACGACAATATGTGGCAGAGTGTGAATTGTTGATTCTAATGATATTGGGGGCGACAATGAGTAAATGTTGTCTCGCCAATATGTGGCAGAGATTGTTTCTATTTTCAAGCTCATTTTTTTTACCATGATTAAGTCTGCATAAATTTCAAAGTTGTAGATAATTGAGTCTTATTTCCAATGCAACTTGAATCAATTTATTTGGACATTGTAATGAAAGGTTATGGCCAAAATACTGATGGTTGCACAAATTAAGAGGTCACTGATGCAAATCATCTTGATTCGTTGACATTTCAAATCTGTGTCTTTCCACATGTATCATATCCTACAAAAACACAATGAACTCCTCAAAATACTCATAAAGCTCGTAGTAACCCTCAAAATATAAGATATATTGGCTGTAAATATAGATATATAGACCGCTCATCAATTCACTTTTCATTCAATTGAGTAATCGTGATTGATTATTAACATAGAACATTAAATTATCTACAAGCCTATTCCGATGGTCAGATAGAAATGTCTAACTTAATTTAATTACATATATTCCTATGATAATTAATTTAAGTCAAACTCATTAAGCTCAGGTTCTAATATTAGCTTCGCATACCCTGCAGGAATATTCCTATCATGTACGAAAATCGATTCAATGAATAAGATCACACGCTATTATTTCTAAGGCTAAACCCAATTTCACTTTTCTAAGTTCCAAGGGGATTACCAGACCTAATTATTGTTGGCCATACAATAAAACACATTAAGTATAGAGAATTATAAATAACCCAAGCAACACTGAAAATAATAAAAAGATGCAAATTAAATTAAATAATGTTCATGATCCATTACAACCCTAAACTAATGAAGTAGCTCCACATATTTGTCATTGAGCACAAATAATTCATTAGTACATAGCAAGACATCATAAGAAATAAACTAAATAAATAAGGAAGAAAGAACTCATTTTGGTAAGATCATTTGCTTCAATCTTCCATCTCGATAGGGATTTGGTTCTTGCATTGTTCTGTGTGTTTTTCTCTGCTCTTCAGTCTCCAAAAGTATCCTCTTATGGTTTAGAACTAAACTTGTGCTATTATAGGGGCTGTTGGGAGTTGTCTTTCTTATGAAATTCAAGTTCTAATTGTTTCAGAAATCAGACTCATTAGCACGCAAATGAGCTTAAATTGACGTGCCAATGAGAGGTAGTAAGTTTGTTGAGTAGTCAGGCTCCATTAGCGCGCCAATGATATCCCGTTGGCTCGCCAATGAAAGACAAATTATTGTTGGCCATACAATAAAACACATTAAGTATAGAGAATTATAAATAACCCAAGCAACACTGAAAATAATAAAAATGAAAATTAAATTAAATAATGTTCATGATCCATTACAACCCTAAACTAATGAAGTAACTCCCAAGGAACCGGAACCGTTGGCGACCGGTTCGGTTGGGGTTCGACCCCAACCCGAACCGGTCGGAACCGGTGGAACCGTACGGTTCCACCGGTTCTACTGTTCCAACCGGAACCGAACGGTTCCGGTTGGAACCGTAGGGTTCTTGTTGGAACCGTAGGGTTCCAACAGGAACCTTACCCCCAACGGCTAGTAGCTGTTGGGGGGGCAGGGAGCCGTTTGGCTCCCTGCCCAAATAAATAAATAAATAACTAAAAAATAAATTTAATTTTATTATTTAAAATGTAAATTACTAATGTACCCCTAATAACGGTAATAAAATGGTTATATTTAGGGGCATTTTTGGTATCAAAAAAATTCTAAAATTCTATAAATAGGATTCATTTTTCATAATTTCATCACACCAAATTCTCAACTCTCTCATTTTCTATAATTCTCTTATTCTCAATCTCACTTCAATACAATTCTCTGATAATCTTATTCTCAATCTCAATTCATTTAGTTGTTAATTTGTTATCATTCGCAATTATTCAATTTTCTTATTTTTCTTCCTAATTTCTCAAAAAAAAAATTACAAGCTCATCTGAGAACATAATGTCAAATATGTCAACCCAAGAGAGCGGCCATAGTGTCAGTGCACAATCACGGAGAAGAGAAGTTAAGGCTCGGTCCTCAGATATTTTCAAAATTCATTTTAATTTGGAACGCCTAGAAGATGGTTCACAACGAGCAATTTGCAACTATTGTGGGGTTATCTATAAATTTTCTGGTGGATACGGCAATATGATCAAGCACATGGAAAAACATCATCCGGTTGAACTTGGCATTGATACGACGCAAACTCAAATGGGCAGGTACGCATCATCTAGTAGAGGTACGAGTAGTGTAGATTTATTTAAATATTCTGATGCAAAAAATAGAGAAGAATTTGCGAAATTAACTTGTATGGCACATATTTCTTTAAGTTTTGGTGAAAAACTTCATTTTACTAATTACGTGCATAATGCTTTAAACTCTGCTGCATGTAGAATGACTCGAAACACAACAAAACGTCATATTTTCAAATTATATAAAGATGGTAAAATTATTTTAAATGAAATATTTAAAGAGATGAAAGGTCGTATTTCTATATGTTCTGATATCTGGAGTGACCATTGGCAAACACACTCATACATATGTGTGACTTGTCATTGGATTGATGCATCATTTACCATGCAAAAAAGACTTATTGCATTTAGAGTTTTTGATGACCCACATACTGCACATAATATTTATAGAATGATGAAGGTAATTTTTGATGAATATGGTTTAGTAGAAAAAAATTTAACAATTGGATTTGATAATGCATCTGCAAATACTACATCCATTCATGATTTAAAATCCTTATGTGAATCAAATTTAGGGGGTCGATTTTTTCATATTCGTTGTACATGTCATGTCCTTAACATATGTGTGCAAGACGGACTAAAATTATTATCACCTTTCATTGATCCAATTAAAACGGCACTTAACTGTATTTGGTCATATTCTTAAGTTAGGAGAGAATGAACCAAGTTTTGTAAAATAAATGGTATTAAACCGATTAAATTTTCAAGAGACGTTCCAACACGTTGGAATTCTACTTATTTTCTTTTATGTCAAGCATTTCAATACAAAGATGCATTATGTAGTTTATTTTTTCAACATGTTCAAAATATCACACTTTATCATAGTCAATGTGATATTTGTGAAATTTTTTTAGATATTTTAAGAGTTTTTAATGATGCTACTTTATTTTTTAGCGGTGTTTATTATCCTACAACACATTTATTTCTTCTTGAGAGTTTGAATATTGTTGGCACTCTCGATGAGCATGTTGACAGTGACGACCCTAATGATATTGTTTTGTTGGAAGCCATTACTGCTCTGAAGGTAAAATGGTTGAATTATTTTAGAGAAATTCCTTTACTTTATCTTATTGCTGCTGTTTTTGATCCTAGATTTAAATTAGAATGTTTGAATGGTGGTTTACAAGCTTACTATGGTTATTTAGGAATATTAGATGAAATTGATAATATGAGCATAATGACGAAATTAAGAAGTGATTTAATTATTTTATTTAATGATTATATTGTAAGATATAACTTAGGAACATTAGGTCAATCTAGTAGTAGCGAACCGGTAATTCAAAAAGACTTAGCGCAGGGGATCGTTGGTTATTGCAACGAAATAAAAAAACTGGGGATACGACAACTAATAACCCTGAATTAGATAATTATTTATCTACAAATTTTGAGTTTTCTAATGAAAGTTTATGCAGTAAAAATTTTAAAATCCTTGAATGCTGGAACCGGCATCAAAATATATATCCTGTTTTTATCTATTATTGCTAAAGAGATATTGGCAGCACCTATTTCCACCGTTGCGGTTGAGCAAGCCTTCAGCTTGGGAGGTAATATATTGGAAGGTAGGCGATCTTCATTACATCCAAGCACTCTAGAAGCAACAGCTTGTGTGGATGATTGGACTCGAGCTGATCTGAGACAACAAGAAGATGCCCCTGATGATTTTGAAGATTTGTTCGATAATGCTTCTGCAACAAGTGCAAGCGGAACCGGAGCCGAAGGATCAACTGATAATGATGATTGATAATTGTAAAATTATAATTTACAAAGGGGATATGTCTTAAAATTGTAATAGAACTACGTGAGCTTTGATTCCTCTTACCCTTTGAGGATACGTAGGCAACTTAAATTTTTAAAAATTTATGCTCAAGCTCTTCAATGTAATAAATTTTTTTATTTATAAAATTAATCTCATTTATTTTAATAATTTTCAAAATTCAAAAAAAAAAAAAGTCTTGGACCCGAACCGAACCGATCGGTTCCGGTTCCACACTTGCGGAACCGGAAATTGGCCGGTTCGGTTCGGTTCCGAACCGGAACCGAACCGCCGGCCGGGTCTAGGAACATATATAACGAATAACTATACGCTATGAATCTATGATACCAGTGTAGGATTATTGTTAACTACATAAACTAGTAAAAGTATAACTTACTTGAGTTAATCTTTTCGTAATTATGTATCCCCTTTTATTGTATGTTCGAATAGCTAGAGTCCCACTTCACTTCACGTGTTGGAAGAGAAGTTGTGCT